>JANTPZ010094003.1:0-12790 GCA_025593235.1 Vachellia pachyceras
TCTTTTATTGATAGATCTACATCTTCAGCCATAGGTTACCCAAAATGAGTTCTCATAAGTGTATAATTTGTAACATTTAAGCTATAAAATAGAAGCTCTTAAAAACTATTTATGAGAGGGTTATGGTGTGGAATACGTGGAAGTTCAAGAGTTGGCAGATGTTATGGAGTTTGAGATAGAATCATAAGAGGAATCTAAAGATGGTTATGGACATCCATGTATACTTGTATATAATTTCATAACACTCCCTCTTATATGTTCATAAACAAATGTGCATCATTAAAACCTTATTGAAAAAAACCCAAAGAGAAAAAACCTTAGTGAAGGAGAAAAAAAGTATACAATGCATGATGAAGCTGGCTCATTAAAACCTTGTAATGATAAAATATTGGTTAACGAAAATAATGAAACATGATCTTCACTCCCATTGATAACATTATTTTTATCAAAACCTCGTTTTTGAAAAACTATTTTCTTGTTAAATTACATTATCTCTCCGAATAAATTTTCTTTTCTCTTTATTTTTTTCTTACTTACTTTTTACCTTGAACTCCGTAAAAGTCAATAACTTCCTAAACATATTCTTTTAAAACCTAAATTTTCTCTTAAAATTCATAAAAACTATTCTCCAAAATTTAAATTTTACCTCAAAATTTGTAAAAGTTGTTTTAAAATGGAATTTCAAATCAACCCTAAATTTCTTGGGAAAGGATCTCTCCTCTACTCAAAAAGTAGTGGAGATCTTTACTGCACATCTAACGGCTTTCATTTGTTTAACATGTGCATTTTATAATTGAAACTCACGTTCTTTTACTTTCAGAAATGAGTGTTAGCTGCACATGAACAAATAACACTAAAATGACAGGATCGTTCTTCTATGAGAACCGTTAGATATGCAGTGGAGATCTCCACTACTTTTTGAGCAGTGGAGAGGATTCTTTCCTAAATTTCTCAAAGAGAACGCTAACATATCTTCCGTTAACGGTTATTCCGAAGAAAATATAATTCCATCCTGATTTCGCCCCCACCACTTCCATGTGCAAGCTCATCTGCTCCCCCTCTCAAATTCCGTAGTTTTTCTGCAAAAACGAGATGCATTTCCGGAGATTTTCTTCGGATCCTTTCTATTGTTGGTCATGGAAAAGCACAAAGCCCCGGAGGTCAATAACCCGTTTGATTCTCTCTCGGAGGAGCTCGTCTTCACCATCCTCGACCACCTTCCTTCAAATTTACCGGACAAAAAGTCGTTTTCTCTGGTTTGCAAATCTTTCTACGCAATCGAAGCCAAGCATCGCCGGACCATTAGGCCTCTTCGCTTCGAACTCCTTCCTTCCGTCTTGAATCGATATCCATTTGTGTCCCATGCTGATCTCTCTCTGTGTCCTCGAGTATCTGATGGTTCCCTCAACTTCTTAGCTAACGCTTACAGTTCTACGCTAAGACGGATCGATCTCTCGCGGTCCAGGTTCTTCTCTGCTAGTGGGCTGTTGAGTTTGGCTACTCATTGTAAGAATTTGGTGGAGTTAGACTTGTCCAATGCGACGGAGCTGAAAGACGCGGCGGCGTCTGCAGTGGCTCGGGCGAAGAATTTGGAGAAGCTGTGGTTGACGAGATGTAAGCTAATAACGGACATGGGAATTGGGTGCATAGCAGTTGGGTGTAGGAAATTGAAATTGATTTGCTTGAAGTGGTGTTTGGGTGTGGGTGATTTAGGGGTGGACTTGATCGCAGTCAAGTGTAATGAACTCCGTAGCTTGGATCTCTCTTATTTGCCTGTAAGTTTTCTTCTTCCACTTCATTTTTCCTTTAGCTATACGCATTAGCAATATCTTCATATGTTTTTATCTTTAAAGAAATGAAGAGATAGCTTTTGAGTGGAGCGTGTTTTGGAATATTTAGCTGGGTTGGATTAAATGGCCTGGGTGTTAGGCATGTTGGTATTTGCTGATGGAACTAATGATTGTTGATTGGAGGCGTCGGTAATGTGAGGTCGAGTTCAGATGTTTGTGTACATTTTCCCCCTTAAAGAACACGATGGAACAATTTATATACATTTATTCGGATAGGACAAGTAATATTCATTGATTTTCTTGAGTTATTTAATATCATTAATAAATAGTGCAACACCATACCTAAATAATCAATTGTTTTTAATTTATTTCTTGATAACGATCTGGTTGGGATAAATTAATCACTTATTATTGTTCATGTGTTGTGTAGATCACAGGTAAATGTCTGTCATCAATTGTTAAATTGCAATACCTTGAAGATTTGGTCCTTGAAGGATGCTTTGGCATCGATGATGACAGCCTTGATGTCTTCAAACAAGGGTGCAGACCATTAAAGGTATAGGGGGATGGTTGGCTTGTCAATTTCAGTTTATCACTTATCTAATAATGACAAAAATAGCAGAAATGTAGTGTCATTTTCTGATTTTAATTTACACAATGAGTGGACGCTTTAGCTTTAATTTTTCTGTGGAATTCCCAAATTTTGGAGATTTGGTTGAATGTGAAAAGGAGAGGAAACAGTTATCTATATTTTTCTTTCCATATATGAAAAGAGTTTAATTTGATTCACATTGATGGTGAACCTTCCATACCTTTATTGGCAGTATGTAGTATTATTGAATTAATCTGTGTTTCATTATGTTTTTTTCTACAACTCTCTTTGGTTATCTGATGTATTTGCCAATGTTTCTTTCCACAGAAACTTGATATCTCAGGCTGCCAAAACTTAAGCCACATAGGTCTCTCATCCCTAACAAGCTGTTCTGGATGCATTGAGCAACTGACTTTATCAGATGGTTCTCCTGTAGGTTGTCTTCTCCACTTCTATATATAAATACTCAGATTTCATCTTAGCTAATTATTTAGGGTTGGTGATTTAGGTGACACTTGCTCTTGCTGATGCTCTGAATAAACTTCCCATGCTGCAATCAATCGTCTTAGATGGCTGCCTGGTTACTTCTGCTGGATTAAGGGCCATCAGAAATTCATCCATGTCATTAAAAGAGCTGAGTTTGAGAAAATGTTCGGGAGTGACTGATGAAGCTCTCTCATTTGTTGTGTCCAAACACAAGGATTTGCGAAAGCTTGACATTACATGTTGCCGCAAGATAACTCATCTTTCAATTGCCAGCATTGTGAACTCATGCAAAGGTCTCACTTCCCTCAGGATGGAGTCATGTACCCTAGTTCCAAGAGAAGCATTTCTGATGATTGGACAGCAATGCAATTCTCTTGAGGAGCTAGATCTTACAGATAATGAAATTGGTGATGAAGGTTTTCTACTTGCCTTACTCAATTGGAAGTTTGAACTACCATATCAGTGGCCTTACTTCTCTTTCTGCAGGTCTTAGGTCCATTTCTCGATGTTCCCTACTCTCCAGTCTAAAATTAGGAATCTGCCTGAACATAACTGACAAGGGACTTGCCTTTGTTGGTAAGTCCTGCTCAAAGTTAAAGGAGCTAGATCTCTACAGGTTTGTGGTTCGGCTGTGTAAGCTTTTGCTGTTTCCTTAACCCCATCATATAATTAAATGTCTATGCAAATTTGGTGTATTTATTGATTGATTTGGAGAAATTACACCTTAAACAATGGAGAAGACTTACGGCGTAAGGTTAGCAGTGTCCGACCAACTAGAACTTCAGTTTTTCATGCTCAGCATGCTTTGATATTTAGGCCTGTAACAGAGGCTTATATTTGGCTCATCAACAGAGTGCAATCAACGGCCAACAAAATGCATTTTAAAGAAACTATGTAACTTTTCATGTAATATTCCTGAAATTAAGCAATATTCTTTTGTATAAAATATAAGAAAATTTTGGTTTGGCTTGTTGATTAAGTAAATCTACAAATTTTACCCTATTTTTGGATGGAGAGAAAGTGAGAGAGGAAAGAAAAGTTGACCACATTTTTTCTTCACACATGGAGAGAAAATGAGAAGAAAATTTGTTTCCAATTGGTGCCCTTGTCTTGCTCATGTGCCCTCTTCTTGTTATTCATTTCCACTTCGCGGGCAACTCCAAAATCAGAACACTCCCCTTTTCTTTTTTAATCTCCAGTTCGCATGCTCTTCTCCTTTTTCTCACATTCACCTCCACACTATCTCAGATACATGAAAAATGTGCCAGAGTTTTCTATGAAAAACCCAGAAATATTTTAGGAGGTTATATGCAACGGGGTGGGAGTCTTCTGTGCATGCGCTCCCTCTTTATCCAGTAACCGTTTTTTCTTTTCTCTTGTACCCTACGCCTGCGCTCAGTTCGCTCCCGCACTGCTTCTTGCTGCCGTGCTCTGATTCTCAAAAGACAATAGCGGTTAGCCCCAACCCAAGCTCCACACAAGCAGGAGAGATATTTTTTTTATAAATTATTTGGCTTTAAAATATAATAATATGAAAATATATTTGACAAATAATTTGGTTTTGGCTTATTTGGTGATACTAATATTAATATGATGTATTGTGATATTTAATTTGACTTTAAACATAATATATTTTCATATAGAAGGTTATTTTAGTCTTTTAAATTTTTGCCCACTTTCTTTGCTCCATTTTTTCTCTTGTCCATCTAATATAATATCTTTTTCTCTCCCCTACATTTTCTTTACTCCCAACTTTTCTCTTCATTCAAGCAAAGCCTTAAACTTAGGTTATTTAGTACTTGACTGCGCTATGCTGAGTATCTTTGGTCATTTCCTTCTTTGAAAGGATGGGCTACTTTGAAATAAACTAGGATTTCATTTCTATTTTGAACAATATTTTAATTCTTTTTTTGATAATATCAATATTGTAATTCTTAGTCACTAATTGATGATTATATTGCTTGTTCAGGTCCACAGGAATAACAGATTTAGGCATTTCAGCAATTGCTTGCGGTTGCCCTAGGCTTGAGACGATCAATGTTGCTTATTGTACTGACATCACTGACGGTTCCTTAACCTCCCTTTCAAAATGCTCAGAGTTGAAGACACTGGAAATCCGTGGATGTGTTCATGTCACATCTAAGGGTTTAGCAGCTATTGTACCAAATTGTAAGCGACTAAGTCGTCTGGACATAAAGAAGTGTTACAAGATTGATGATAGCGGGATGATTCCACTTGCCTGTTGGTCCCAAAATCTAAAACAGGTTTTCTTTCTTATCTATCAGGATTTCTTTTAACATAGAAGATTCGAGAAAATTTCTTCCAAGACTCCAAGGATATGTCTATTGCTTTGCAGATAAATTTGTCATACAGTTCAGTCACAGAAGAAGGGCTATTGTCACTTGCCAGCATCAGTTGCCTACACACCTTTAGTCTTCTGACACTGAAGGGAGTGACTCCAAGAGGACTTGCCGCTGTCTTGTTGGCATTTGGAGGGCTAAGAAAAGTGAAGCTCCATGTTTCCTTGAGATCAAAGCTCCCTGAGCCTCTTATCAAACACATTGAAGCACGTGGCTGTGTGTTTGAGTGGAGGAATAAAGTGTTCCAGGTATAGGAATTTTCTGGTTCCTTTCTCAGGATGTTGTGAAACTTAAATCTTTATTCTGAACTTGTCAGCATTGTGGATTTTATTTTCGAAAGAACCTTGAATAACGAAGACACGAAAGTAATGGTGAGGAAGTGCGTTCTTAGAGTCACCTAGGAAGGAAGTTGGACAAAGATGGGCACTCCATCCAAACTTTGACAGTGAAGAACCATTTTAACCAGGTTTCATATTGTTGTTTAGTTATTGTGAATTTTCGATTTTGTTATGATGATTGTTGATGTGCCATTTGCAGGCTGAGATGGATCCCAAGTGTTGGAAATTACAGTTGGAGGATCTGATGGAAATGGTTTAAGTTGTAAAGAAGGCCACAAAAAACAAGCAGTTTAAAAAGATCTGATGGAAATTACAGTTGCTCGTTTGTGCAAGCGTTGGAAAATCACGTTCACAGAAGTTGAAACACAACTCATTTCAAATGCTTAACTCATAAACTGTAAATCACGTTGAAAAAGTGGCTTTCACCATTATTTCAAAATGGATTCTCTACAGTTGGTGCTGTTCTCTCAGGAGGAGCAGAGGAATAGAATTGATCTCACTCTCCGGGTAAATGTGTACGTGACTCTCGGATCGCCTGCTGCTCCAAAAGCAGCCCGGCTGAGCCTATGGTGGCCTCCAAACGGGGAATGTCTTGTTCTACTCTCTTTCAATAAAAAAATTTTAAAAAGAGGGTTAAAGGCGCTTTTCTCTACGGCGTCTGAGTTTGAGGTCTTTCACAGTTTCACTAACCCTGCACTGTCAGTGGACGCTACTGTTTATAGTTATATTCATTAATTTTAAGATATATTTATATTGCCTTAGATGTTCATGTTTTTTTAATTTCTAGCTTAAACTAACTTTTCATCTTTATAGTTTTTCTCAATTTGGGTTTTGATCAATGTAGTTTTAGGGTGTGTTTGGTTAAAAGAGAGGGGATGGAAGAGAAGGGAAAATGACACCTCCTCTCATTTGGTTTTAAATTTTAGAGGATGGAGGAGCCAAAATTTATTTTCTCTTCTTTTTTACCCCATCTTGGCTTCCCTTGAAATTGGGATTTTTGGGAGGAACCAAAATTCACCTTCTCTTCTTACCAGTCCCTCCATCCTCTGTCATACCATTCCCTCCCTAATTCACCCTAAGTTGTGATTTTGATTGTTAAAGTTTAGTCCATTTGAAATCATTAGTCCCTACAGTTTTATAAAAACTTAAATTAGAGGTTAACACCATTAAAATTGTTGATATGTCACCGATGCCATTATTTTTGCTGATGTGACCTAATAACTGAATATGGTCAATGCTTAGTGGATTGATTAGACATTTTGTCCTGATTTAGGTTTTTGTCCTTAAAGTTTAAAAGTGGTGATTTTAATCCCTCAAATTTACTTTATTGAAGACTTAGTCTTTGTAGTTTTAAAATGACTCAAATCCTATATTAACACTGTTAATTTTGTTTGGGTTAATGACTCTGCTAATTATGATGAAATAACATAATAATACAAAAATCTTACATTTTACTCTTTGAAACTACATGGATCAACACTCAAATTGAAGAAAACTATAATGATTAAAAGTTAGATTAGCCCTAATATTTTTTACTCTTAATTTTTTACACAAATTTTGTCTATAAAGGAAGAAATTAATAAATTACAAAATTTTCATCCTTGACTTTTATATATATATGTTTCTGTCTCAGTGCGCTTCATATCGGTCTTCCCCACCATTAAAGGTGACTTTCGTTGTTGAAGTCCTCACTCCCTGTGGGCGTTGAGTTGTTAAAATGAAATGTAGTGTGATTTTATTAATATTCCTATTATTTCTTACCTCCACCTTTCAGCTCATTGATCTCTTCAAGTAATTAAAGAGGCATGTATTTTAGTGGGGTAAAAAATAAACAAGAAGAATTGAAAGAGATGAAGTCGATCGAGTTAAATGGTTGATTTTGGCTTTCATGGGATGAAAACCAACAAGTTAGATAAAGCTCAAATTTGAATATAAGTGCAACTGGCCTTAAACAAGCCTAGCTAATTCAAGGATTTTATTAAGGAGAGTTAAGGGACATGAAATGAAGTAGTACAATATAATGATGATGATAAAATATTGTGGACGGAGATATACTGCACGAATACAATTAGCGACTCTTTGTTCTCTTGTAATGATAAAGGGAATAATGAATTTATTGGTATCTTGTTGCCTAAATTGTATGAATGCCTCATTTGGTATGCTATAATTGAAGTATGAGAATCAGAAGTAGAAGTGAAATCATGAAATTTGATTGTTCCGTAGGTTGGAACCCACTTCTATAGAAGTGTCAGTTCCATCAAAATGGGATCTGAGTTCTAGGGGTAGACTCATGCAATCCATCTCAGTTCCATAAAACTGAGATTTGTAGACCATTATACCCTCTTTGATTTGCATTGCAGTTGACCTTCATCCTCACTCACTCTCTCTCTCTCTCTCTCTGAAACAATGGTGAATGGGAATGACAGAGGCAAAGACGGACGACAACGAAGGTTCACTACGATGACAGAGAAGCATCGGTGGGTTGTCAATTGCAGATTTGGAGAAAGAGTGTATTGATTCCAAATCTGAAGCTATCGACTTCTACCATTGTCATCATCTTTCGCTCTTTACCTCACAACAGTGACCGCTCATTCCTTCTTCGACTTGTGATGATGTCAAGTTCTATAAGTCTTGAACCATTCCTCATCCCTTCTCATAGATCTACACCTCTTTCTTGCGTTTGTTTTAGTTTGCTTCTCCTTCTCTCTTCTTTTCATTTATGCTCATGGTTCTTCTTTTTGATTGAAATCTTTGCTTCTCTGATAGGGGCCGGTGTTTCTGGTGGATGCATGTGGACAAATTCCAGTGATGGTGAACAGTGGAGTGGTCAATGGTGGTGATATCTATAGAGGTGGAAGAGTTTTTTTGTTTGGAGGGTATTTTAGTATTTTTACATTATAAATATGTATTTTAATTAAAATATTTCATGGGACCGTTTGGTAAGCCCATAAGCGCAGTGAACAGTGCAAGAAGCCCGATTGGCTTACTGTTCAAACAAATGATCCATTTGGCAATGCTCATGCGAATAAGGAGCTTGTGTGAAGAAGCACCTTCTGCTGACAAGCCACAAAGTTGAGCTTTTATCCTAATGTTGCCTCGTCCTGCTCTGACCGTCTCTCGCATGCTCTAGGATTCTCTCGCAATGTTGCATCCATCATCCTACTGAGATTGCCAAACCTGCATAACTCGCTTCTTGCATGCATTTAAGCATCCTAACCGTTACCAGCACATGCATTTATCTTATCTACAGATTTGAGGAGCCCGGTCTGGTCGAGGAAGGCATGTTTGTGTGATTTGAGGAAGGCGTCTTCGTGCGATTTGAGGAGCCTGATCTGGTCGGCATCGGTATGCTCTCGAGAAGCAGGTTCTGTAGTTGTCGTCGGAAGAGCTATCTTCACCGGATTTGATTTGTTTTGGTAGGTAAATTCCCCTCAAATCTGATCTGTTTTGGTAACATTTGTTTGTCAGAGTGTGTTGATGAATCGATTCACCTGATGCGTGTATATTTCTGCCGATGTTCTTGTCTCCGAGAGATTCTCTATTCTGCCGAAGAATGAGTTTACCTCCCAGCAATTAGTTATGGGCTGTTGTCTTGGTTTTTGGTCTTGTCTTTTTATCTTTTGATTTGTTGTTCAACTACTTCTTGCTAATTCTCACTGCTTTCAGCAATTAGGTGGTTGTTGTTTTTGTCTTTAAAGCAGAACAAATTCTCACTTCTTGTTGGGACTGAATTGGGCCTTTTGCTTACCAGCTTGAAGAAGCTTCGTACATTACACTTCAATTTGGTAAGTTCTATTTTTGCATTTTGTTACATGGTATTGGAACTGACTTTGACTTTTTTGTTGTTCATTTCTATGCTTTGTTAACTACTTTTGTTAAATCTAATTCAGTAAGTTCTGTGCTATTTTATGCTTCAATCAGATGTCCCTTCCTCTTATGTAAATGATGTATGATATGCAATTTTATCTGTTTTTTTCTTTCTTTATACTTCTTTTATATGTGAAAGGAATTTAATTTGTGCTTGAATATGTTATTTGAAGAGTTGCTACTCTTCTATAGTTCAGGAGATGGCGGTTTGTGTTATGAAAAACTAGCTACTCATTCCTATATGCCATCTCACATTGAATTCCTTGAGTTTATCATCAAATACTTTTTAGTGTCTATGCTATTTGGTGTTGATTTTAGCGTTAAGTTGAGCTACTTATCTTATTGGAGATAGGATTATTGAGTCTTTGCGTTTGAAATCGTCTAATGGCCATTATACGGTACTGACTTAATTGATAAAGTACATCTCTTGAATTTTCCCAACCAGTGTTTCGTCTGAAACATAATGGTTTTCTATATCCTATTTTAACAACACTAAAATAGTCATGCATCAATATTTTGACAAATTTTAAAATTTGTCTAATGGCCATTTCTATATCCTATTATGCTTCAAGATTATTCTAATTTGTCCAACCTGGTTTGGAACTCATATGCCAGAAGCTCAGCTACTGCTACCAAAATTCTGAAACATAACTTGGTATAAAAAGTTGTAGCCATGGTAGAGGAGTTGGCAAGGAAAAGTTCACGCTCCCATGGTTACCTAAGTTTTGTGCATGTTATGGCAAATATTTTGGAACAAAATTTTGATGTCAATTGCTACTGCTGGTTCTGTAGGAAGCCTAAAATACTGTAGGTCTATAGATTTCATCGTTCTTGTTCCCTCTGTCTCCTTCTCTCCATCTAGTTCAATGCACCTCTTCGTTCTTCTCCTCCAAATTCCATCATTCTGCTTATTGCTTTCTCTTTTAAAAACTCATAATTCACTTGTTGCTTTCTCTTTTCTATTATTTAATTTCAAGCGATCCCCATTCTTTTTTCTGTCGGTTCATTTCTCAATCCCCTTCTACTGCCTCTAGCAAGTTTCGTAGTATAATCAGCAAAAGAGTTGATTCATTCTACTTCTCCTACTCACTAATTAATCTTATATTTATGGCTAAAACAAATTTTTATCTAACTATTATATTTGGATTCGATGGTGTATTATCCATAAAAAGAGTACGTATGCATTGAGGACTTTGCTGGTGATGATTCTGTAAATGTTTTAAATCCTTTTTGAACGTTGAACTATGAGACTTATATATATTTGTTGTAACAAGTTTTTGAAAATAGCTCATCATTAATTTTTTTTGATGTAAATAAACTTGGGCATTGTTTTTATTGTTTGTTCTTGTTGCTCTGCTTCTCTTGTTACCACTTTAAATAGTGTCCTTGTTGTTCTGTTATTGTGCTGGATCTTATGTTAGAATGCATACATGTCTTACAATTATTTCGTAGCAAAATGAGTGATAGTAGAGGTAAAGCGTCGTGGGATTATACTACCACAAAAATGTTTATTGATGTAAGGAACCACATTTAAGAAGGATGCATAGAAGAAAATACTAGAAACATTTAACAACAAAACACAAAGAGGGTACTGCCATAAACAGTTGAAGAATAGGTATGATTGTTTGAGGAAAGAATGGAAGCATTGGGATTCTCTACTTGCTAAAGCTACAGCCGTTGCTTTTGACCCAAAGCAGAATAAGATATTAGCAGATGACGAATGGTGGGCAAGGAAAATTCAGGTACCAATTTCCGTAGTTTACATTTTACATATACTCTTGTAAAATTTTCGTGCCACTAATATGAGGTCAACTTGTATTGCTGCAGGAAAATCCGCAGGTTGCACAATTTCAGCACACTGGATCTAGATACGCTAATGAATTACGGATTCTATTCAAGGATGTCTTAGCCTCGGGCGATCATGCACTCGCACCATCGGCAACACTAGTGGAGGACGAGGGTATTGATGAAGATAATGTCTACCGCCCACAAATGGAAGGCCAGCACGACGACCACACCGAAAGATCTGGTGATAGTGAAGATAGTTCATTTGTTGCATAGCTTGGGCCTAGCTACGGTGTGACAGCTGACCTCAATGGCCTGAATGTGGGAACAAATAGCACTGCTACAGGCTCAACAGGTCGTGGCAAAAGAAAGATAGGAGAAACTTCGAAATGGAGGAAAAGGTCAAAAAAGTCTACATTGCAGTCTGTAATCGATTGCATGAGTAGAATGGCAATGGCATCCGAGGTGAGAATAGCAACATTGGATAGAGAGCAACTCAAAGAAACTCCACCACCGAGGAAAATCCTCCCAGAGTTGTGTAGAATTGATGCTATTGCATGTAACCCTGACTTTTTGCAGCGATGGGTGAATATGATGATGCATAGCATGTGCCAAGAGATGTATGTAGGGCTTAAATGCAATAAGACGCTCTTGGTAAATTGGTTGCCGGAGCATGCGTACAATTCACCCAAGCTTCAAAGGTCGCCGAAGCGTTAACTTTTTCGCATAAACTGGATATAGTTGTGGTGTTAGTTTTCATGTGATGTTTAACTTTGCTGACCTTGTCATTATTTGATGTACAACTATGATATTATGTCGTCCAATTTATGTCATCCAATTTATGTCGTCCAACTTTTCCTGACGCTGTCATTATGATATATATATATATATATATATATAACTATGATATTTTGACAATGCATAACTTTGATATTCTACTCATTAGGTTGAATCAAGAGATGGCAACTTCAAACAATGCATCTAACTCAAGTGATGAGTATAATTCGAACGATGACAAGACAGAGGAGTATAATGCTCGCAGGCGCATAAATATTGAACTATTGCATCAAGACCTAACAAAGTATGAGCATGTTGCGGCACTGATGACTCAATATATCACCCCTTACATTTTCAAGGAACCATGTAGAACAAGTTCCCAAACAGGAGAAATGTGGGTTCAACATGTTCTGATAGGAAATGATACAGTATGTCCAGAGAACTTTCGCGTTGAAAAACATATCTTTTATCTCCTGTGCAATAAATTGATGGAACATGGGTTGAAGAGGAGCAGATATGCAGGAATTGAAGAGAAGGTAGCCATGTTTTTATATACAGTTGGACATGGACTAGGTAACAGAGTAATACAGGAGAGATTTCAACGATCTGGAGAAACCATGAGCAATTACTTCCATTAAGTATTAAAGTCTTGTTTCAATTTATCAAGGGAGATTATTAGGCCTTTTGAAGGTTCGCTTTATCATCCTCACCCACGCTTACAACTAGATTCTTGATATCAATATTTTCAGTATGCTGTTTGGGCCATTGATGGAACTCACATAGATTGTGTAGTTC
>JANTPZ010094004.1:0-12732 GCA_025593235.1 Vachellia pachyceras
TTATTATTATTATTTTGGGAGTAGTGTGAATTCTATATATTATGCTCACATCCTTATCATGTGATTAAAAGTAATAAACTTAAAATTTAAATTGAAATCAGTGAGGGTAGGAAGGGAAAATTAATGAATTGGGGCCTCCAGTGGGCGAAAGAATAGGGAGCTCATAGCTTCCCTGGCTGCTTCGTCCGCACGTGCGTAGTGCCGCCCATGTCTCTCAACAGTGACAATATCACTCGGCGCTGCACGTGCGTCACCGCTTTGCACGTGACTTTTGCTTATCCTCTGCTCCGAAAGACTCTGTAGGACAACAGCCTGTATCTCAAGACCGACACATCTTTGAAAATTACTCGGTAGTGTTATCTTTTTTTTTTTTGGTTTTTAGGTTTTATGGGCCTTGTGTTCAGGTGAGTCCACATTCAATAAGCCCAATAAGAAGTGGCTCGCTTTTGACCTTACCTTTTTGTAAAGAGAATGGTCTGCTGACCCAATGAAGGCCTCCACCACCTTCATTACAACGAAGTTTTTTTTTTTCGATTGTCCTCCCGGTTCACTGGAGCTTCACTCCGACTATATCCAGATCCGACCCGCATCGCGCACCTGTCATGGTGAGTGAGTCTCCCAACGGTAGCTGCTGCATACATAAGGCTCGAACCCGAGACCTTGCTTAAGCTGAAACAAGCCGCTTACCATTTGATCGAACCAGCCGTTGGTTACAACGAAGTTTCCCAATAAGGAAGTTGAATGTTTTACTTTTACTAATCCTTTCTTTCTTTATGGTTATTTATTGAACAAATTTGACATTGAGAAATTAAACATTGCATCCATATTAATGAGATCTATATTTTATTTTCATTTTTTGCTGTAGCTTTTCAATACATCATATGCTTTATTTTTATTTTTGAACAAAAAATATACACTCCATTTTATGAATTTTAATATTTGAATTGATTAAAAAATATTAATTTATTATTTCTCTAACGGTAATTTAGCAAGTAGTTATTTATACATGTATGACATTAAAAATATTAAAAATGTAAAGAAGTTAATGATTTTATTATACTGCCGTCTTTCTTTGTTCTTTAGTAGGATCATCTCTTTGTTTTTTTCAATAACCTATACATATTCAATAACCTAGGGCAGATTGGGCCTATGGCTCCCTGCGATATTCCCGATATCCGATGCATTTTTCTGAATTCTTGACCTTTTTCTATACCAAATCGGGTAATCCGGGGTAACTGACTAATCTGGAGCAGGGAGTCCACGAGTGCACTCCTTTAAGGTGCTTTACACCAAAGAGTGGGTATCCCCTATGTAAATTTTGAGACACTTAATCATAATTTTAAATATTAAAATTTATATACATTTTTAGGAATACAAGATTTATCCCAAAAAATGAATATAAGATTTTAGCACCGTTTGACAACACAATACTTCTACTTATAAACATATTCAACAATATTTTTTCCAACACAAAATAATCTCATGGGAGGAGAGGGGATATGTAAATGTAAAAAAAAAAGTAAAGAAGATAGGGTGGTCACATCAGATCACGTGGCATCAAATCAGAGGTCGCGTCAAAGTACAGACCAGAGAGAAGAGGGACAGAGAGATATTTTGAGCTCATACCAACGTACGTACGTACATACATGCATGTGTGTGCTTGTCTGTTACCATAATCATCATCGCCTACTTCTCTTTTCCGGTTTTTCCTCTGCACTTTTTCTTGTAATCCAAATTATGTACTTTGAAATTCATTAGATAATAATTTCATATAAATTGAGATAAGTATGTAAAAAAAATTTTATCTCTATTTACATAAAAGTGATTAAATTGAGATTCCAACCATGCATCCTAACATTTTTGAAAATGATTTAGGCTATTCAATATAAACACATTTTATTTCAGATTTTTATAAAATTGTTTTCATAGTTGATTCTATTATGAAGGTTTTCAATCACCCTGTTAATTTATTTTAAATTATTTTTCATGGATACAAATACATACGATACGATGGATTTTTATAAAAATACCTTAAATTTTCCGAAAGATGGTTAAGGAATTACCCTTCCTGTCCCTCTTCTTCCATTATAATATTTTTATTTTTCTTTAAATAAAATGTGAGTGAAATGAATAATGAATTGAGAACTGTCTTTAATTCGAGACGCATGCAATCAACCCCATCATTCTGTCCTCCCCCCTTCCTTTTACCCTTTTCCCTCTCCCCAAACTACCCCCACCCTCAATCCTTTTCCCCCCTATTTTTATATGACTAATTTAAAATATCGGACCCAATTAAATTTAATTTTTGTGTTGATACAAATTTTATTCTCAAATCTATTTTCATTTTGATTTTCATCTCTCATGTTTTAAATCATGAACGTTGATTCTTCAAAGGACAAAATGGTCAATGTTCTAACCTTTTTAATAAATCAATGAGCAAATGTTTTAATCTGAATGAAACTTAAGTGATCAAAGTCTATGATTGAAAATTTAAAAAATTAAAACTAAAATAATAATTAATTTGAAGGAATAAATATTATATTAACTCTTATTTTCCTAAAAACATTTTCTGCAATTGATGTCATTATTTTTTGTTGCTATTGGAATAAACCTTTTTAAATAATTTATATGAAGTACAGGGTAACTATATATGAAAAAAATTCACTCAAAGAAAAAAAGATATTGTCTATTTCCAGTAAAAGGCCTCATCCCCTAATTTATAAAAAATAATTATAATTTCATATAATGAATTGTTATTTACATATTTAAAAATATTACTATATCAATGGGACATCAACTAACCTAACCATCAAACACTCGCTCACTCACTGTGATTTATCAATAACTCAACTTTAATTAAATAATTTTGAGGGCATTCATGTCATTACGGTCAAATACAGTCATCCCAAGGAGTGAGGAAGTGATGGCGGGAAAAAGGGTATAATGGTCCGTAAAAAAATTTGGTCCGTTCGGTTCCCAACAGTAGAGCGAAATGAAGACCTGTAGCCTGTTACCTGTAGGCCGAAAGCGACGAACCAATGAAACCCACACAGCAAACCCCAAAGCAACCCATGAAAGATAAACCGTATAGCAAAACAAGGCTTCTCTTCCTTGCTCTATCTTCCATCTAGGGCTCCCTCTTTTATCTTGTTCAAGTTTAAAGTTTGATTCACTGGTGGGTGAAAAAGCATGTCCACATGCCTCAGAGAGAGATCCCTCGTTAGCTTCAACAGAATCTCCCTTTGATCGTTCCTCTATTTCCTTTTGTACTTACTCTGTCAATGGCGCTTCCTCTGTGAAAGCTGGGAAAAAGATAAATATCATTCAGAAATCAGGCAGGAACTCAATGGATTATTAGCTGGACTGCGAATCTTGACCACCATGAAGATCGATGGAGCGGTGTCTTTTAGGCTGGTTTTGACTTCGTAAGGCAGAAACCAGCTTTATAATCTTTTTCGGGGGTCGAGGCTTTGGGGTATCATGTTTTGGGTTGGCTGAATCGAATCTGGTGCTGAGTTTCTGTATTCGGTAATTTCGGGGAACAGTTTCTTGTTGGGAATGTTTCTGGGCATCAGATCGTTGGTTTTCTGATATCGGATCTCGAGAGGTTTATGTTTTCTCGTGTTCGTAGCTGTCTCTTAGCGGGGAAACAAGGATAACTGCGTACCAGTTCAGGCAGCCTCTCTCTCTACAAACTTCTGTGAATGCATGCTTGGTCTTAGAGGTATACTGTGACTGGTCTAGCTGTAGCTGAACTCGGAAGCATTTCTGAAACTACTTGAGCTTGTTCTCGCATTCGTTGGAAATTTGAAATTTGTAGGTAATCTGCTATGGCAATGTCCTGCAAGGATGGTAAAGTAGTACTGGACAACGGCAAGTATGTCCGTTATACGCCTGAGCAGGTTGAAGCCCTTGAGAGGCTTTACCACGAATGCCCCAAGCCTAGTTCCATTCGTCGCCAGCAGCTTATCCGCGAGTGCCCTATTCTCTCGAACATAGAGCCGAAGCAAATTAAAGTTTGGTTCCAGAACAGAAGGTATTCTTTATAATTTATCGTTCTATTTTGTTTACTCGCTAAGTGATGTAATATGGTAGAGCTGCATCTTTTCTACAACCTCAATATTTCCATCTGTTTAATGCCGTTATTTAGCCTATATGAACTCTATTTTGGTGATCTGGAACTGGTGCGGTTTGCTTGCTCTATGTTTCAACCACATTGTGTCGTGGCAGTCAACTGATTTAATTGCAGAACATAATGTTCATTCTTTTTTGCAACCTGGACTTCTGATTTGTTTGTGGCATGATGCCAATTGGTCTTTTTTTGATATTTCAGATGTAGAGAGAAGCAGAGAAAGGAAGCTTTGCGTCTTCAAGCAGTTAACAGGAAGCTGACAGCCATGAACAAGCTCTTGATGGAGGAGAATGATAGGTTACAGAAGCAGGTGTCTCAGTTGGTGTACGAAAATGGCTACTTTCGCCAACACACACAAAATGTAAGAATTTTGCCTAAAGTGCTGCTAGTTTGTCAGGAGTGATACGATTTTGTAATTTACATTAGTAAACCAATATAAGAATTCTTTGAATATGCCCCATAGCTTTTCTCTGGTAGATATTTTTATTAGTCATGTGTTGAACTGTTCTATTATGCCTCTCTATAATACTGATGGTTTAGGAATTGAACTAAAAATGCTCTTTCTTTTCAGACAACACTTGCAAGTAAGGACACAAGCTGTGAATCTGCGGTGACGAGTGGTCAGCACAGTTTGACAACTCAGCATCCCCCAAGGGATGCAAGCCCTGCAGGGTTAGTGGAATATGAATGTGTCCCCATCTGTTATTGTGGCCCTTCATCACCTAATTGTGTGTCTGTGATTTATAAAACCATCCTTTATTTTCCCCCAGACTTCTGTCCATTGCAGAAGAAACTTTAGCGGAGTTTCTTTCAAAGGCTACTGGAACTGCTGTTGAGTGGGTCCAGATGCCTGGAATGAAGGTAGTTCTTTCTATTCTCTTGGAATGAGTCATGCACAAATTGGTTGAAGAGCATGAGTGTTATCATCCATAGAATAACTGAGATTTGCTTTGGTTTAGCTTAATTCACTCTTTTATGTTTGATTGCTTTTTTTCCCGAGGTGGCTTTTCCTTAAAGTGGCAGGGAAAGGCTTTCCGCCTCTTTTTTGAAAATAATTAATTTTTGGTTATTTTTAATCTTTGATATTTGTTGATTTGGACAGCCTGGTCCGGATTCCATTGGAATCGTTGCTATTTCTCATGGTTGCACTGGTGCGGCAGCACGAGCCTGTGGTCTAGTGGGTCTTGAACCCACAAGGGTAAGTTGTCTGGATATGGTAATTTTATGCTGATTGTCTTATCTTGCTTGAGCTAATACATTTAATGTTTGTCTATAATCTTAACAGGTTGCAGAAATACTCAAAGATCGGCCTTCATGGTCTCGTGATTGCCGAGCTGTTGATGTTCTGAATGTGCTGCCCACAGCAAATGGTGGAACCATAGAGCTGCTTTATATGCAGGTGGTATTTAAATCAATTTTTCTGAATTATGATTATCTGTGTAGCGGAACCATATAGCAGGATAAGATTTCTTCTTCTTGTATGGTTATTTGTTGTTGAGTAGATTTTTTATTGACCACATATTGAATGCTTGAGTTTGGTGACTTAGCTATATGCGCCAACAACATTGGCACCTGCTCGTGACTTTTGGTTGTTGCGCTACACATCTGTTTTAGAAGATGGCAGCCTTGTGGTTAGTGTCTCTAAAATAACCTTTTTTCCATTTCACCAATTAAAGGCTTCTTTACTTGGATTCAACTTTGACTTATTGTAGTCAATAAGAAGCATTTTCTTGTGTGCAATTGTGTATTTCCCTCATAAATTTTTCATTTGACCCCTGTACACTAGTATTTCTAAGATTTCCTTTTTCTGTTGTCTGCCTTGCTTCAGGTCTGTGAGAGGTCTCTTAAAAATATTCAAAATGGTCCAAGCATGCCACCTGTGCAGCATTTTGTGAGAGCGGAGATGCTTCCTAGTGGTTACTTGATAAGACCTTGTGAAGGTGGTGGTTCTATCATACACATTGTTGATCACATGGATTTGGAGGTACATTAATCTTAGTACTTTTTCCCATCAGTTACCAATTTTTGTTTAACAAGGAGGAGTTCAGAATATTTGTGTCATTGTTAGCCATGGGGTGTGCCAGAAGTACTGCGTCCATTGTATGAATCATCAACAGTGATGGCTCAGAAGACAACCATGGCGGTATGGTCATTGTCTCTCTCTGTTATTTTTTAATGGTAGAATAGTAACATGCATTATGCTGCATAGTTTTTCAGTCCAAATTGCTAGAGATGAGGACATATTTATTATCAGAGTAATAGTTGCATTCCGGCTAAAAGGATGTGCAAGGTCCTGAGATCAAATCTTTTTTTTTTTTTTTTTGCCTTTTCTTTCAGGCCCTACGCCAGCTGAGACAGATATCTCATGAGGTGTCTCAGTCTAATGTCAATGGGTGGGGCAGACGACCTGCTGCTTTAAGAGCACTTAGCCAGAGACTGAGCAGGTTATTATATTTTAGTTGTTATTTATTTTGCATTTATTTGTATATAATTGGAATCTCAAGCATTTTTACTGCAGGGGTTTCAATGAGGCTCTCAACGGGTTTACTGATGAAGGATGGTCAGTGATTGGCAACGATGGTGTAGATGATGTTATGATCCTGGTGAATTCATCTCCTGACAAATTAATGGGTTTAAATCTATCCTTTGCTAATGGATTTCCATCGATTAGCAATGCAGTCTTGTGTGCCAAAGCATCAATGCTGTTACAGGTCAGGGTACTTTAAAGTTTCCTCCGAAATAGAGAAGAAAACTATGGATAGATAAGATTTCTTCTTTCTTCTTGCAATTAAGTTTTATTCGGTGACATATCCATTTCATTTATGCTTATCAGTATCTATAAAACATGAAATGCTCAATATTTTTTGTGGTTGCGTGAGCTGTTGAGCATGCATGTTGTATAAAAAGGAACTATGAGATATAACTGACATCACCTTACTGTTGCTTGGTTGACATTGAATTACTCTTGATTGCACATGAAAGGATTTACTTTACTAATAATTGGCTCTCTGAATCAACCTTATTTAGCGTTTAGTCCCTTGTTCACCTAATCATAGTTCAAGTCCAAGAATGTTTGTTACCAAAAACTGGAACGCATTTCATTCAAGCACTAGTTGATTTATTTCCTTTTTTAACTTCATCCTTTTATTTCTCTATTGCATGTGCTGTTTCTTTGTTCAGAATGTGCCTCCGGCCATTCTCCTCAGGTTTTTGCGGGAGCATAGATCAGAATGGGCAGATAACAACATGGATGCTTACTCAGCTGCTGCCATTAAAGTTGGTCCTTGTAGCTTGCCAGGATCTCGTGTTGGAAATTATGGAGGGCAAGTCATACTTCCTCTTGCCCACACTGTTGAGCATGAAGAGGTGATATATTGGTGCCTATTTTGCAGGAAACCATTACGATTTTTATGATTTGATAATGCTGGATGCACTAACTTGGTTCTTGTTCTTGATAGCTTCTGGAAGTCATTAAATTGGATGGAATTGCCCATGCTGCTGAGGACACCATAATGCCAAGGGAGCTGTTTCTTTTGCAAGTAAGTTTGTTTGCTTGTGTCATGCCTTCATTCTTTGAAGCATCTGTTATAATGATAGTGCAACTAATGCGGAGAAACGAGCCTGTAATTTGTGTGTTATGTACTGTAAGCTTAATTAATGGAATTGTGTAGAGGCATTAGACTTAGATTTTATCTTGCCATTTTATGTGGATTGAATTATTTAGGGATTCAAGTCAGTCTACAACACGCTGCAACCAAAACATGGTATGCTATGTTCTAATAACTCGGCTAAGTATAGGGTTTCAGAATCAGAAACTTGAAATATAGATCTGAATTCCAAGTATTGTGATGGCTCGTGTTTGTCTTGGCTCGCACTTAACTTTTGTCTATACCCAGTCCTGAACTACATCTACACTAAATCATGAACTGATTTTGATCTCTTGTATTAATTAAATTTGGGTCTTGGTGTGTCACACTGTTCACGACTTATGAATAATGTGGCTTTTTATATATTTTATATTGATATATTGATGAGTTATCGATTACTGCCGAATCTTTTAAAATTATCTTGACTAGTATAACTAGTATAATTTTGGGGACCAAAATATAACTATAGATCTTAGTGTAACTCTTGCCGCAACCTATAACACTGTTGTTTTGATATCTTCAGCATTTACTTCTAGTAGGAAGTAAAACTGTGGCCGTATCATTAACGGTTGTGTTTTCATCATGTTAGTTGTATAATTCTCAGTTTCTTTTGTTGAAGAAACAAATCTAACAACTACCAATTTCGATCAAGTAGATGACTCGCTAGTTGCTATTTTAGTCCTGTAGTTATTGAACTTCTACCGGAATGAGACATCTTTCATTTTTTTTCACTGTAATTATGTTTTCATTGACCATCCGTTGTGGCCAACTCAAATTCCACTTTGATGCTACTTTGTCAGCTTTGTAGTGGGATGGATGAGAATGCTGTTGGCACCTGTGCTGAGCTTATATTTGCTCCAATTGATGCATCCTTTGCTGACGAAGCCCCCCTTTTACCTTCTGGATTTCGCATTATTCCTCTTGATTCTGGCAAGGTTAGCTTCAATCATTGTTGAATTAAGATATTTCCTCTTATTCACCTTACCATTAGATTCTTTTAATCATTTCAATTTCAATGAATTGTTTTTGCAGGAAGCCTCTAGCCCAAATCGAACGCTTGACCTTGCATCTTCTCTTGATGTTGGCCCTGCTGGAAATAGGGCATCTAATGATTATGCTGGAAGTTCTGGCTGTATTAGATCTGTGATGACAATAGCATTTGAATTTGCATTTGAAAGCCATATGCAGGAGCATGTAGCTTCCATGGCACGACAATATGTTCGCAGCATTATATCATCAGTTCAAAGGGTGGCGTTAGCTCTTTCTCCATCTCACCTGGGCTCACAGGCTGGCCTTAGATCACCGCTTGGTACTCCTGAAGCCGAAACGCTTGCTCGGTGGATCTGTGACAGTTATAGGTGTGTCAATTCTACTATTTTCAAATAACTGGCAATACCATTGTTATAAGAAGGATCATTATTCAAGATTTTCATAGACTGGAAGTGAATCTTGTATATATGCTCATTCAGTGAAGAAGCCGTAGCTCTTTAATTATCATTAATCTAGTTAAACTTGACACAAAAATTGCTGCAATTGCATGGCTTGTCCTTGCAGCTTAGTTGTGGTGTGGGTATAATTGTCTTGCCAGCAGGATTTCATTTCAGCTTTATTATGTTCTATACCTTTACATTTGGAACCATGTTTTTTCCCACTGGTTTTGCTGGTAGTATTTCATTCACGGTTGTTTTTTAACTGTTCTACATTTGTAGGTGCTACTTGGGAGTGGAGCTGCTAAAATCTAATAATGAGGGCAATGACTCGATACTCAAGGCCTTGTGGCATCACTCAGATGCTCTATTGTGCTGCACTTTAAAGGTATTCTTGAAATCGAATTCAAAATAACAGATGCATTCATTATTGCAAAAAAAAAAAGTGGACAGTTGGACCTGAATCCCCGGATATATGTTGACAAAGGCTGCATTAATTTCAACTTGATCCGTCGTATATTTTCTTTATTGCAATAATTTCAACGTGGAGTTATGGAATAGTTTCTACTTGATATTGTGGAAGGAGACTTACCTGTCATAATTAGAAGTCTAATATTGTGCGTGTTTGGGAAGTGATTCACAATCACGTTGCACATAAGTTGAGACAAACTCCTCTCATATACTTACCTAAACACACACATTGGTTCTTCTGGTTCTAAATGTGGACAAGGCAATGGGAAGCACAAGATGATTAATTTCTGAATCCGTTGAGCCCATTTTATGCAGGCAGCGCCAGTGTTCACTTTTGCCAACCAGGCAGGGCTTGACATGCTGGAGACTACCTTGGTTGCACTGCAAGACTTGTGTTTGGAGAAAATATTTGATGATCATGGGAGAAAGATCCTCTGTTCTGAGTTCCCCCAGATTATACAACAGGTCTGCTGATATATTTGAGATATTATATATTTGAGATAAATAGTCACATTGGTTTTGCCTCTACTGGACTGGTAGTTCTAATGATTTATTTGCTTGTTCCTTCACATTATGTTATGGCTGAAGCGATTGTTACACTGAGCATGCTGGAAATACAACTAGAAGTTGAATTTTTCTAGGATTCCAAGTGTTTCTTTTGATTCATCATGATTCTTTGATTTTAGGGCTTTGCTTGCCTTCAAGGTGGTATCTGTATCTCAAGCATGGGGCGGCCGATCTCACACGAGAGAGCTGTGGCCTGGAAAGTGCTGAATGAAGAGGAGAATGCTCATTGCATCTGCTTTATGTTCGTGAACTGGTCTTTTGTTTGATGGTTTTATGCCCCCATAATCGTAAATTAAAGTGTTATGGTTGAAGTGGTGTACCCTAAGACTTGCATCTTGCTTTGTTGTTTGATGCGCTACTACGTATCTACTGCATTTATATCAACGCTTGGGTTGGATTGGATGGATTACGAACAGAAGACTGCTTAAAGACTGTGTTGAACACTTGGAACCATATTTGCTTGTTTCTTCTATCCTCTCGTGTATCCTGTTGACTTACTAGTGGACTTTGCATTTTTCTTTTATGATACAGATGGCTGTTTATGTTGTTTTCGATCCTATAGGGAAAAAAAAGGATGGTTTCTTATTAGTGGACTAGATTTATTAACCTTTTTATCCCTTTAAAAATCCATTTTTAGATTAAAATAAATTTTTACATTTTAATTATAATGAAATTTGTGGAATAAAATTGGGTTAGTTCTTCTATGAATGCTGCTAGCAAAAAAAAAAATGAGCTCCCATAAATGCATTGCATTTGATCCCATGACTTTATATTATCATCGTTTTAGTATCCGTGTATAGTTGTGTCATGCTTATTAAAATTTTTCATTCATAAAAATGGCCGAAGTGGGATTAACTCTTTGTTTGAAGCAAAATCAAGAAGTTTTTTAATTTATAAAACTAAATATTAAACATGGAGCGAACGACATATATATAATGTAAATACAAAATGGGTGAGCGCATTGTGGTTATTGATTTATAATTGGGAAAAATCAAAATTAAAACACCCCCCCTTCCCATCCTTATAGTTTGAGCAAATTTTGGATAAGGTCCCTCCAATATTATTTCCTTTTTATCCAATCCTTCCCTCCCAAGAATGTTGCATATTCCATTAATTTGAGCTAACTGAAGTTATGTGGTGCTCGCTAGGGCTAATCCTCTCCCACCGGAGTTGACTCTCTCTCTCTCACCGTCGCCTGAGACCTGTTCCTCTTGTACTCCATACCCACTTTCTTCATTGCCTTCCTTGTTAAAGCCGAAGCAATCTACTCTATTGAGCTCTCGAAACAGGTGGAACTTTTTTTAGAGAGAGTTTACAAATATCAACTCTACATGTTCTAGAATATTCGTTGTAATAACCTGAATTGATGATTTTATTGCTACGGCCAGCTATGAGATTGAGACTTGTCCTTCATTTTTTGTTTTTAATATCTGTTGCTTAGCTTATTCCAACCAACTTGATCCCACTTTTTGATTCATTCATTGTTGCTCGTGATCTTAAAGTTTTTGTTTGTGGACAAAACTCCCTAACCCTCAACCTATTTAGTCCTTATCTTCTAATTTTTATACCTTTACCACCAAACCACGAAGCCATACCATACATACTTGTGTGTGTGTGTGTGTGTTTTATACGTACTTGTAAACACATGCTTTCACGTGCCTCCCAACATGTGAATACCTCCTCAACTTGTGTAGTTCCTCAGCTGCAACTATACGTATCTTTCCTTAGTATGCCTCTCATACAGAGCCATAAAATGTACTCCTATGATTCTTAACTGAATTTTGTATTAAGAACCAAAATCAGTACCATCTTTTACTTGTTGAGTTAGCCTTAGATATATATATATAGTAGCAATGATCATACATTTGTTGAATATATACAAAAATCATGCAACTTACGAATTTAATTAATGTTCAACCACACACAAAAGAAGTTGAACACAAATGTCACTGCTTCGTCATAAAAGGCTTCTAAAAAAATCTACCAAGTTCACGAATTGAGAAAACTGACATCTCAGCTCACATCATCCACACAAACCCTTATAAATACACAATTCAGATCATCCATTGATCCTAAAAAGAGGAGAACCCATTCAACAAAGCCATCACAAAACCAAAGAAGATTTAGTCTTTTTTGCGAACCTACGTTCTAGCTGTATGGCACCCCACAACAACAACAACAACAACATGATGTTCAAGTCCAGCAACAAACTTCAGAGAACAGTGTCTGACATATCATGCGAGATCTCCAAAGAAGAGGTGGAAGAAGTGAAGGCACTGCCAGCAATCTCAGAGGTTGATGACGCCAAGTGCGAGTGCTGCGGGATGAGTGAGGAGTGCACGACAGAGTATATAGAGCGCGTGAGGGACAAGTACTTGGGGAAGTGGGTATGTGGGCTGTGTGCCGAGGCAGTGAAGGAGGAGCTGGAGAAGAATGGAGGGAGGAAAGAGGAAGCCCTAAACGCACATATGAGCGCGTGTGTTAAGTT
>JANTPZ010094007.1:0-17566 GCA_025593235.1 Vachellia pachyceras
AATATGTATAATTAACAGGTATATTTTTGGAAAAATAATAATAAATACAGAGCTAGATCGAATTGAATTATTACATTTATAATTAAATCTAATTATATTACTGATTTTTATATTAAAGATTGGAGTTAGTAATTATTTATCATTATTTGATCATAGCCTTGCTTGCCTTCTACGCTGTAGCAAAAGTATACGAAATAAAGTGTATAACGTATTCATATATAAAAGAGGTTGTTCAAACTTCAGTCAACAGACTATGATCTAAAAATATTTATTGATGCAGTTATTTTTTTTTTCAAGTTTAGGGGTTTTACATGTTAAAGTTTAAACACCATGGTTTGTATACGGTAAGCAAAACACGTTTTTATAAAATAATAATACTATTATTATAGAATAAAGAAAGATATTTAAATTATTGGGAAAAAATAGATTGAAATAAGGCCTAAACATATTCTGTCCATAACGTACAAGAAACATACTACACACAAACAATAATTAAATCATAAGCACAAAACACTCAAATCATAACGAATCAAACCGGATTTTTCTGGTAAAAAATAAAAAAAAAACAGGTTGAATGGTAATAAAATTTAGGGAAAATTAAATATTAAATCATTATAATTTTGACCTGACTACAGCTTGGCTCTTAATTCCAATTAATCTTACAAGCTTTCATTGCTTAATTTAGCAGTCCTTAAGAATTAGGTTGTAACCGAGGAGCCATGAAGTATAAAGATTAGCATATTAAATAATTACAATTTCATGGCTTGACTTGCACCGGTTCCGTTTGGCAAAGTTTTTCAGCAGTTTAAAAGTACGTTCAACATTGTTTTTCCGTAAAACGAGATAATCTCCTCCACATATTTTCCTCGACTTGTGTAAAAGTATTTATCTACCGCATTCCCAAACGGATCCACTAAATTAAATTGGGGGGGACTGAGTGTAATTATTTTTGTCTAAAATCCGAATAGAATTTTTACAAGGAAAGGTAAATAATACAGAGAAATTTACTATCAAATCTCAAATAGAAGAATCAATGAATAAAATATTTTAAAGATTGGTAAAATTACCATCAGATCCTAACAGTAGCTGGTTCGATTATTATTAACAACCTCATCAGCTATCAATAACAACCAGACCAATTATAGTTGGAATTTAATGATAATTTTATCCACACGTGATGGTAAATATAATTGCTACAAGCCTTAAGATTTTTTTTGCCAACCCTTAAAATTGGAGTCCACGTGTCTGTCTCTCTTGCAATTGTCACTTTCGGACAATTCACTGAGTTAGTCCGGTCCGAGACAAACGGTTCAGCGAGGTCAGACGTTAGAAGAATAAATACGCGACGACCCGACTAAACTGGGCCATGCTCTTCCCACTACCACCACTGCCCTTTTCTTCCGCAGAATCTCGATGTTTGAAAATTCCAAAAATTGAAATCTCTAATTTTCCTCATTTTCTTTCTTGTCAGATAATTCTATTTATGCTTCTTGATCACGTTACCAATTAGCCTGCTCCTGCTCTATTATTCTACAGTGATACCATACCATTTATTCCCTACCTATATATTCGTTATTTTATTGCATCTCTTCACTGTTGGGTTTTGTCCTTTGCAATTTCTTCTCATTTTCCCCATAGAATCTGCAGCTGCTAAGCTTACCCTGAGGAGATCTGAATTCGGATGCGAAGGATCTGAAAATGGGTTCGGTTCCTCCAGAACTGAGCTTGGATTTGAGACCCACTTTTGTTCCCAAGACGATCAGTGATTTTCTCTCCGAGGTTTCCACGATCGGAAATGCCGCCGACAAGATGTCGAGGTTCGATGAGTTTCTCAAGAGATTGGAAGAGGAAATGGGGAAGATCGAGGCTTTTAAGCGTGAGCTTCCTCTCTGCATGCTCCTCTTAAATGATGGTTGGTCTTGATCTTTCTCCTTCTCTTCTGAATTTCATTCTCCGTGGACTGATCTCTAGCTGTTTGGTGATTGTTCTGTTTCCGTTGGTTTTATTACTTGGGTCTGTTGTCATGATCAATGGGTTCATGTATTATTTTTGTGTATGCCTCTGCAGCAATCTTGACTCTGAAGGATGAATCAGCAAAACTCAGAACACCTATCTCTCAGCATGTGCTGCAACAATTCATTTCCTCGACGAAAGAATGGGAGAAGAAGAAGGATGATAAGAAAGAAATGGAATGCAGAGATAAGAAGAATTGGATGAGTTCTGTTCAGCTCTGGAATACCGATAATGATCCCACTACTAACAATGCTTATAAGCAAAGGCAACACAATGAATTGGAAACCAAGGTAAAATAAATTTAAGGAAGAATTTCAAGGATAGTAAATTTAGAATAGTCATCTCTCTGAACCTTAACTATGATCTCAGAGAGGTTGGTTTGTTTTGTTTTGTTTTTTGTCCTTGATCATAGCAGAAATGCGAAGAGGAAGGACAATCTATGCCTGAGGACCCATTCCAATCTTGCAGAAACGGTGATAATGGGTGCAGGGCGTTCTTACCTTTT
The DNA here is from genome assembly GCA_025593235.1 of Vachellia pachyceras. Taxonomy (NCBI): domain Eukaryota; kingdom Viridiplantae; phylum Streptophyta; class Magnoliopsida; order Fabales; family Fabaceae; genus Vachellia; species Vachellia pachyceras. Next base: position 2,519 of record JANTPZ010094007.1, read on the forward strand.
TCAACCCGCTCTAGCATCCCTGCGATACCAGTAACAACTAAGGAAGAAAAGGAAGACTCCATTAATGGTCTCTCTCTTCTGACTCCTGGTACTAAAAATTTGAGGGAAGTTTCTGGTTCAAGTGGATCGAGAAGCAGCTCTAGCAGAGCAATTTCTTCCTCGACTCCCAGTTCACAGCCTATTACACCCCCAGGCCATCAGCAGCCACAGAAGCAAGTTGCTCGGAAACAGAGGAGGTGCTGGTCACCCGAGCTGCATAGACTATTTGTCAATGCCTTACAGCAACTCGGAGGTTCTCTAGGTTAGAAATTGAAACTCCCCAAAAAAATTTCAATTATCCTGTTAGTAATCTGCTATTGCAAGTGAAAGGATCGAGATTCCCCTATGTTGAATTGAAACCATCAAATATTTTATTCGGTATAGGCTCTCATGATATTCTTATCTTCTAATGATGGGACATTATGGGTTACTGAGTGGGTGAATGAAGACAAATGAGCTTACCTAGTTTTAAGTATGTGTGGATGCTGGATTCTTAATGTTCTATTCTGGGTTTCTTCAATGCAGCGGCAACCCCAAAACAAATAAGAGAACTCATGCAGGTTGATGGCCTGACCAACGATGAAGTGAAGAGTCATTTACAAGTGAGTTAATGGTGTTCTAGTTCTTATTGTTGCCTGATTGGTTTCCAGAAATTCAATTGATAATATTATAGCGAATTCTTGGTTTGGCTTTTCTGATGAAGTTTGTGTTCCAAGATTATTGAAGTCTGAGATGGAGACATAATATGTTCACTTGATTTTGCAGAAATATCGACTTCACACTCGAAGAACACCGGCTACCACAGCTGCACCTGCTAATCAGTCTGTAGTTCTTGCAGGCTTGTGGATGTCCCAAGATGAGCACAATCAATCCTCCAAGGCTAGCAGCTCTGGGTCTGGTTCTCCTCAAGGTCCCCTCCAGTTAGCAGCATCCATTGGAGGGATTTCTCGAACCGAAGGGGACAGCATGGAAGATGATGAAGATGAAAAATCTGAGGGATATAGCTGGAAAAGTTACATTCATAAGCCTGGAAAAAATGTATAGATACTCTCCTCCATGGATTTTGCAGATAAAAGTATACGTGGGAGGAGTTTACAACTACACAAATATAATACATCATACTTGAAAAAGAAAAAAAATGGATCTGAGTAGAGGCTATTGAAATTTTGCAGGACTAGCTTTCCTTGTATTTATCCGACTTGAGTTTTATTATGAGAACTCCAAAAATAAATTTCATTCATGTCATTTTCTCCATATATCATCGAGTTCCTTCATTTCTTTGTCCAATGTCTTGGGTCATATACTCTCATAGTAAGACCCTTGTTGTTCAAACTATGGATGTTTCATTAATTTTTAGGAATGAGGTTGCGGTTTTGTATGTAGATTCAGAATTTGTTTGCCACTTCTTGGTTAGATTTACAGAATTCGTTTTTAAATCATTAGATTTGGTGACTGTTTTGGAAGATTTGCACCGTGATATTCTCTTGCTTGAAATTACATCGTCTGTCTCAAAGATACCCTTTCAATAGGTAATTTAATAAGTGACAGTTGTCCATCTTCAATTTGACAACAAGCAGATAAATAAATTCTGTGGGGTTGACAGGCACAGATCATCCGCCTAAAAGCCATTTTATCTTAGTTCTACAGACTTCTCCAAACATCACAGTATGTACTGTGTAGCATTTCAGTGGAATTCCAAGCTAAAAGAACCTGATCCCAACATAAACCAAAAGTAAAACCCACTATAATAAGAATCATGATTCAAAAAGTGAAGCCTCCATCAAACTTTTTCAGTCACCAACCAATCAACTTAATCATACAGCTTTGAACCTGCTCTTAAAAACTTTAATTTAGTCGAGTACAAATTCCCTGGATTTTACCCTTTTACCTAATCCTGGTGATATCCCACTTTTTTTTTTCCCTTTTAAAAAAAACCAAGACTTACAAATCAATCCTCAATCCTCTTCTTGTTCATGTGGGCTGAAGACAAAAGAGTCATTGTCAGATGCAAAATAATAGACGAAAATCTTGCAGACAAGATATAAGAAAGGAGCCCACTGTGATTTCCCGCGTTTTAATTATGGCTTATATAAAACGTTGAGTTGAAAATGATGCAACCTCTCTCATTATCATCTCCTCCTTCTCTTTCTCCGTCATAATTTTGAAGTCACTGATTCAGATTTCAAAATCTATTGGAAATATTCTGAGACTTGGAATGGTATTAACGCAGGGATAGAATATCATGGAGGAATATAAATCACATGTCAGATAAACTAAAATATAAGGGAATGGTCCCAGATAGAGAGAGCATTCATAAGAAAGATTCTTTCCAGAGAAAAGAGCCAAGTGATACTTATCCTTTTTTCCCCCACCAACAATAATATGCCCCTTTATGAACGTGGGAGAGAATTACTTTTACTCAAGTCGAGATAAATATGTTAAGGAGATTATCTCGTTTTACGGAAAAAAAACTGTTAAAGGTGCGTTTGGATTTTGAAAACACTCTACCAAACAAGTCCAATATTCATTAACTAGGAAAGTTCATACACTAAGTAAACTAAAATAAGCAATCTACACAAAGTTTGGATAAACAAAAATAGTTCATCCAGCATCTAGTGAGATCTCTGTTAAATTCCTAATCAAAAGGTACTTCAGTTGAGGAGGGGTCAGGAAATCTAATCAAATGGATATGACCCTTAAGTGAAACCTTGACGACCCAATCTGCACGCCGTCTGAGCTTGCTTCTTTAGAAATCCAAATGAACGGTCCAGAGTGTTCTACACACAGTTATTATTATCCATCCAAGCTGATTTGCGTAAAGAAAGGGAGGATTCGCATTTAAAGAAGAAAACGCAATCTCAGAGTGACCTACGAACAGTGAGATCAGATGCATGTAGTTTGGCAAAAAGTGAATAAATACCCACCGTTGGATGATTATTCAAATTTATTCCTTGACCTAACTCGTACTTATCTTCATTCACTTGCTCTCCGATGTATGTGTCAAATCGCTTCTTCTTTCTGTTTTGGATAGAGACTTTGTGCCGTTTAGTAACTCAAGGACGGAAGGACTTTTACAGAAGTTGAAGTAATTGTGTGAAGGAGATTATCTTATTTTATAGAAAAATACTGTTGAACATGTGTTTGATTTTTGGAAACGCTCCGCAAACAAGTCATTTTTCACCAACTTTCATGTAAAGGGACAAGTTTGTTGTTTCTGTGGGTATGTACTATAGATTACTATTCCTTTATGGTTATGGTTAACAGTATGTTTAGAGTACAGTGTCTTAACCCACTTAATCAGTTTTTAGAATTGCCGGGTACAATTAAGATTTTCTCTTTTAAAAGCGATTCATGATTTACAGGGATTCAAAGTGAGTACATCATGCTTAGGTTAAAAACACTTCTACTAGAACCGACATCTATTAATATACATTCTTGCGATTCTTAGTCGAAGTGTTATGTTTACTGATTATATACACAAATATTACTATTCTTCCTAATTATAAAAACATGTAATCCTTCTTAACCTTAGGAAACTCAGCATAGAATTCAAAATAAATACAATGTTTATATACTTTTTCTATTTCTTTTAAAATTAGTGTAACTGACTTCAATAATTTTACTGAACTCGAATATGATTTTCAAAGAATTATTTTTTATTTAGATTAATACAAGGGAATTCGCATGAAAGTTTGTCTTATTATTAAATTTACAGGTTAAACCTATTTTTTATCCTCATAATTTGCCCTGATTTCGGTTTTGGTTTCTGAATTTTAAATATAGTAGTTTTGTTTATCAAGTTTACTTTATCTAAAACTGTTAATTCCTATAGTTTTAAAAGGTCCCTATACTTTTGACCAACTTTAATTTTGATCCTCATTTTTTGAACGAATTTTGGCTTTAGTCTTTATACTTTAAACGGATTTTTTATCCTTAACTTAATTATGACCAACGGTTGGTTGGATCAAGTGGTAAGCGGCTTGTTCCATTTTAAGCAAGGTCTCGAGTTCGAGCCTTGTGAATGCAGCAGCCACCGTTGGGAGACTTTCTGTTCGCCTTATAGCTTACCGCAAACGTACGGGTCGCAAGTAGTATAAAAATATCGTTTCCACGAGGACTAACGCATAAACGAGATAATCAATGCAATTATGTGATTCATTAGGTTGAGTGGATCAATTGAGTACTTTATGTTCTAAAGATCTACCAAATTCAATGAAGAATAACAATAAAATGAGAAAAACAGATTAGAGTTTTAATTCAATGATGAGAGATGTCTAGAATTATTTTTCACCAATGCAATTCATGAGAATTAAATACATACAACTCTATTAGTGATTGAATGACGTTATATGTTTGTCTAAGGTTCAAAAGTAATTGATTAAGTTCTCTCAAGTCATAATCAAATTAATATTATCCTTTCACATGCACAATCTCTTGCTACAGTTAAAAGAAAATAATTATTAAGCAACAACCTTAATATGACAATGTTAGGTTAATAATTATATCTATATGTTACTAACAAACCATCCATTTGATTATTTAAACTTCAAGTCTAGCATAATTTTATCTAAGTCAATTAACTCTCTCAAACTTAATTCAATTGAACAAATCAATCTAAGTGATGACCAATCAATTAGAAGCATTAAACACAAGATAAAATTAACATATCATTGTCACTAATCATCAAAGAGAGTATTATTCAATCTTAATCTATAAAAGGTTCAAAATAATCCTTGAACAATTGCTGGGCCACTAAACATTTCAGCAACAACACTAAAGCAGGGGAATTTAATTCAGAGAGAATAAAGGAATTTAGGAAAAAGAGCGCCAGACGGTGCCTTAACAATTCCAGATTCTTCTTCTCTGGTTCACGACAGAAAGCAGCGACGCTCTCACGCTCAGTTCTGATGTCTCTCGCTCTCGCTGATCAGCCCAGCTCCAGCTGCTCGTGCCTTCGTTCAGCGCCATCGAAAAACTCTTTAATTCTCTCGTGCTACGCCGCCGAAGAACTCCTGCTCTCCCTGTCTCCGTGTATGTGCGTCTCTCTCTGTCTCCTAAAACTCACTCTCTCTGCTGTCAAAACTGTTCAGCGCGCCGCCAAGAACTGCTGCTCCTCTCTCAAGGTCGCCAAAACTCCAGCTTCGTGTCTCTCTTAAGCGTCCAGCTGCTGCGGTCCTCGTGTGCTTCAGGAATGAGAATAGTGGCCGCCAAAACTTCCTCAAGAACTGATGCTCCTCTTCCCTTTTTAAGCAAAACTCTAGCGCCCTTCTCGTTAAAACTGTTCGTGCCCTTAAAACAAGCTCTCGTGCCGCACTAATCTGTTGCTGCTTTCCATCTTTTTGTAGGTTTTCAAAGTCTTCAGCTCCAGCTTCATTCCACGACGCCGTTTAGTCTTCAAGCCAAGTGTTTTATTCCCCTAAGCTGTTGAACCATGCATATATTATTACTAATATAATAATAATAGGAAATAATAAAATAGCAAAATATTTTATTCTGTCCTTTAATCCTAATTATTTCTAAAATTATTATATTTGTAATAAAGTTCCTAAATCATGTGATAAATTCCTATTTTATCAAAATCACTCATAAATCTTTTTATTTTGGATTAATAACTCCTCAAATATATCAAATTCTATTAAAAATGGGGAGTTATCACTTTCCTACCTTTCTGGTGTGCGCGACGCCGGTTAAGTCCGGATTAATAAGAGCAAAGCTCCAAAGACCGGGTGAGCAACAAAAAAAAGTGTTAATTAATATTGTTAAGCGTCCAAGTCCTTATAAAATTACAGGGTCCAAAATCATATTTTTAAAACTTTATGGGCCAAAACCAAGAAAGATAAAAAATACAAAACAAAAAAAATAAAAAGCAAGAAAGAAGCTTTACACCATAGGGACAAATCATGCAAGAATTGTTTTCATTTTATCTTGTCTATATCAAGCTATTCACCATAATTAATAAAATCAGCAACATATAAGTATAATTTACGATATTAACATCAGGTTTATATCCTTTTAAAATTATAGGGACTAACAATTTTAAACAGAGTGAACTTGAAGGATTAAAGTTGTTACTTTTAATTTTATGGACCAAAACTCAATCAAAGTAAACTACAAGGATAAAAAATATGTTTAACCTTAAATCTACTATGTATCTTATTATTAAATAATTCTTGTTGGGAGGTTGGTGTTTGGTTTGGCCAACCTTATTATCCTTTTTCCCAGCACATGTTCATCATCTTATCTTATTTGTCACGCTTGAAAGATAAGATAAGAATATTATATACATATATAGAAAATGTATACAGAAACAAATAAAATATAATATTTGACACTGCTCATCATTGCAAACTTGTACCCACAAATTTTAAAAAGAAACAAAATAATAGACATGATAACTAGAGATTACTTGGGCTTACAGAAATTCTAATATATCATTATTTTAACAAGGAAAAAGTATATAAAAAGCAACGGTGCCACGCTACTCCGATTCTTAACATAAAAACATGTGTGTTTCACCTCTAAACCCACTGTCTACAGCCGAACTCAATCAAAACCAACAATGAAAACAACACGATGATGATTGGAGGAGTAGAAGAGTTTTTGTGTGAAAAATTATTTCAACTCACCTCCCATTTTAGCTTTCCAACTTCAATGAAGTATGCAGAAAGTTTTGTCACCTTCTCTTAACACCATATTGTTCACACTTTTGTCTACTCTTATATTACTTAAAGGGTAGTTCCATCTTTTTGTATAAATTTGTAAAAACCCATTTGCTCATATATACCCATATGTCATTTCCCTTATTCATGACACCATGTGAGGTTTGGGAGATTCAACGGGTATTTCTCTGTCATTCTCCCAAGATCTTATTAATTTAAAAATATTATTTAATGCTCCATTTCTATAGATGCTCCAACCTCTAACGGATTTTGATTAATCTAAAAGTAGGTAATGTTTCCTTCCTATTTCTTCACTTAAATGACTCAATTTTGCATTTCTTTATCATTCATTTCGCGTTTCTGTCAAATTGTTCATAAATTCTATCATATTAAGTCTTTCTTTTTTTCCCCAGTCATATGAAGTTATTCGCTATGCTTAGTTCACACCAATATGATATCCAAATCATCATATTTTAAAATTTGACATTAAAAATATGAATGATAAAGCGATTAAAAGGGAAAAAATGTGCTTTAAAACTTGTATAAGAACTTTCGAAATATACAGTTATTTGAAGACCAGTAACTTAGTTTAGATAATAACAAATTAAAACATAATATAATACTATTATTATAATCTCGTGAATTAATTTAACAAATCTCATAAAATAGCTAACATCACTGCCAATTCGATAGTTAGAATTGGATATACTGCTGTAATTTTTTTTATCAACGATATAGTGCTTGTTTGGGAACTTCTTTCCCAAAACGGAGCACGTAAGTTGAGACAAAATCATCTTGAAATCTGTAAAAATCATCTCAAAATTCATAAAAACTATTTTGAAACCCGCAAAACCATCTAAAAATCCGTAAACTCCTTTCTCCCAACGGAGTTCCCAAATACACACATACTGTTATAATTAAAGAAGGTTCATTTTACTAGTTTATCAGAATTATAATGGATTCGTCATTTAAAAAAAGGAATTATCAAGAATATTTTTCTGAAAAAATTAATAAATAATCAATTTCAGAATAAATATGAGATGTGGGCATTAACGAGGCTTTGTAATAATAACAAGAAGAAGAAGAAGAAAATGCATGGCCTCTGTGGAAGAATGAGAACCTCAAAATGTTAGTCAAGCCCACAAGTAACGGTAAATGAGTGAGTCTTTGGGCGCGAAACGTGGATTTAACATCGAAATACAGTTACTAACTTCAGGGAAAAGACTGAGAAAGAGAGAGGGGGGGAGAGAGGAAGAGAGGGATAGGTTTCTTTCTACATTTCACAAAGAATCGAAGACGATTGCTTTCTCTGATCACATCATAATCACAAAGAGAGGATAGAATAGAACAACGTGGATTAGAGAGAAGAAAAGGCAAAAAATGGCACAGGCACAAGCACTAAAGGAGGAGAAGAGAAGTATCCAAGAAACTACTACGCCCAGTTCAACCTTCAAGTTGAATGCTCAAGCACCTGAATTCGTGCCCAGATCGCTTACCCAGATGCCGATTTCGGGTTATTTCTATCCCTTCTTTCATATTCTCGGTGGAGCTGGTTCTTCTGGTTGGTTCCCTGGCGGCGATCAGGATCTTTCCTCCCGTTTGATCTCCGCTACCAATGTGGCACTCCCCAATTGCTCGAAGAATGTCCTTACTCATGATCTTCAGCAGAAAATCGTCAAACAGGTTTCCGTCTTATTCATATTGATTTTGAGCAGCACCCCTCAATGCATTACTCATCTGTTCTGGTATCTTCTGTCTATGAATTCTCTTTGTCGCTATGACCACGTATGTGTTGCCTTTCCACTGCCTTGAGATTTTATATTTGGGTTGAAGAATGTATTTATGTTATATTTGGGTTTCCATATTGTCTGATCTTTGTCATCTGTTCTATTCTGCTTATGCATGATCATTATCGTTGGGCGCCATATGCAATGTCTTTTTAGTTTTAACATCCCCCTCCTCCCCACCCCCAACAAAAAAAAAACCATTCTTTTTAAACATTTGCCGTCTGTTCTATTTCATTTTCGGATAATATTGATATTGATCATCCTATATGCATTTCCTCTTTATTTTATTCTTTCCCTTTCTAATATCTTGGGATTTATCATGAATTCTTTTTATTAGATTCTCTTTCCTGATGTTATTCAGAATTCGAATCACATTAGCTAAAAAATGCTGCGGATATAATATTTGAGCTACGCTGCTTATCAATTTAAAAAATGTTGTGGATATAATATATAGGTGGAGTATCAGTTCAGTGACATGAGTTTGCTAGCAAATGAATCTTTCCTGAAACAGATGAACAAAGATCCTGAAGGTTACGGTAAGGTTTTTCGAATGTTATTTGTCAAAAACTCTTCCTTTTTCCTACTAGGAATAGTTCATAACTGGTGGATTTTGATTTTTTAAACAGTTCCTATATCCCTTATCTCTTCCACGAAAAAGGTGAAGTCCCTCACTAGAAACATTCATCTGCTTATCCAGGCACTTCGTTCATCTTCAAAACTTGTAAGTCATTTGAATGGATATGATGTGAATGTCATGATGTAGCATTTAGTAGGCCCGTTTCAGCTTGCTTTATGATTATCTTTTTTTTTTTTTAAGGTTTTAAGTGCTGATGGAAAGAAGGTTAAACGTAAGCAACCGTTCACCGATAAGGAGAAAGAGGAATTGCAAGTAAAGCTATGACATGGTTTTTGTCCACTTGGCTCATCTTAAAGTGACTAATATGCAGTGAGATTATATTTTGTTTTGCAGTCTCGTACTGTTGTGGTAGAGAATTTACCCGAAGATCATTCCCACGAAAATCTTATGAAAATATTTAGTGTCGTTGGAAGGTGGATATTTGCCAACCCCTGCATTAAATTTTCGAACTTGCATTCTTGCCTTTTTTTTTTTTAATTTCCTAAAGACTGCAATTGACGCTTCATCTGTGAACAGTGTGAAAACAATCAGAATCTGCCATCCCCAGGAATCCAGTTCTCCCAGATCAAAGGGTGATCTCCTCATCAGTAACAAGGTATAGAGAATACACCATATAATGTTGTCTAGGAGAAATTCTGAATCATTCATGAATAGACATGTAGGACATGAATAATTTAGCGAAACTCACCATTGACACGCTTATATGTCTATTCTTCATTTCCTTGTGGGTCTACCTAAGAATTTTTTGATTTGGTGGTTAGAAGTTACCTGATCTTTTCTTACCTTTGATTGCTTATGCATCTCTTTTAGCTGCATGCACTAGTGGAGTATGAGACATCATATGTAGCTGAGAAAGCGGTGAGTCACACTCTGGAAATTTAGTGTAAAGATGAATAGTACACAGCTCCTTTTTTCTTTTAACGGGAATTACTTGATCAATTGATCAGGTTGACGAGCTAAAAGATGATAAGAATTGGAGAAATGGGATGAGAGTCAGGCTGCTGCTTAGGTGCTCGGTACATATACCTCATATCAGTCCTGTTTCAGATTATGTGCCCCTAGAATTCCTCCTCCTCCTCCTGATTTGTTGTCGTGAAAACTTTGCAGCCAAGATCTGTTTTGAAGAGTAAGAAGTTGGACTTCGATGGCTTTCTTGAGGAAAATGAGATGCTAAATTCTGAACCTGCTGAGGATTCTTCTCATTCAAACAACACTGACCATTTGATAGTGCAGATAAATGTAAGTGCCATTCCAAGTTTTACTCATTTCTTCCAAGGCTGCACTTTAGATGTAAATCTTATTTCATATCTCAAATAAAAATAAATGTCGGGCACACTTGGTTATTTTAAAAAAGCGTAGACAAGTTGAAGAAGACATAGTTGCAGTCTGTCTAAAGCCTGTTAACAAATTCTTCCAAATATATAGGGACGTTAAGAAAATAGTGTCTCATTATTGCCTCTTCCAAGAGAGTATTTCTAAGTGCTATAACTAGTTAACAATTATGATAACAAACACCTAAAGAATTGAAGAGATTAATAGGCAAAAGATAACACAGCCATACCATGCACAGTACACTTTTTAATAGAAATTCTCCGATCCTCTTACCGTGTAGACCAGCGGGCTTGTTTGATACGAAGGAAAAGTAAAAAATTATGAATGAGAAATAACATTCTCATCCTTATTTTATAAATGTAAAAAGAGGTTGTTATTTTGGTTAGGTGGAAGAAAACGGAGTGGGGTCAAAGAAAGGATGGGGAAGAGGACGTGGGAAGGGAAGAGGACGTGGACTGCTTGCTCTGCCATGTCAGCCAAGTAGTAGCCCTGCTGGTGTTGTGAGTGAAGGAGGCTCTGCAAAAACCAACGCCAAGAGCCCCAGAATGCCCGACGGCACCAGAGGCTTCACCATGGGAAGGGGCAAGCCAATCCCTTCTTCTTCTGCTCTACCTCAAGAGTAATAATATAATGGCCCATGATCTCATCTTCAAATTTTGTTCTCGGCTCTCTGCTTTAATGTAATAGTTTTGTGTAACAATTGCTTTCACTCATAGTAAACACTTTATTGCAGCAGTTGATAACAGATTTTCGATTTTCCTCTCTAAAACTAAATAACCCTTGGACCTGTCAATGTATGCTTTCATCAGAGCAAGAGAGAAAAAGGGGGAAAAATGGGTGTGATCATATTACACTTGCGCCATTATACATACACACATAGTTGTTGGATTATATGTTAAATTTGATAATATAGGAGTTTGGATGGTAGATATCATAAGTTTGGTACTCCCTACTGAATTTTACCGGCACGGGCCACGTATTTCAATTTCATGTTATTTTTGGTGAAATAATTTAGAAATTTTTAAACAATTATATTTAAAGGGTTCGAAATAATGTTGAACAATTAATACATGCATGGGGCCACTAATTAATTATTGCAAGGCTCTATCGTTTATTTCGTTCCTTAAAATAACTTTATACAAATTAAATAATTAGAAGTTAGGGGTTCGATGAAAAAGAATTTGGAGAAATCAAGAGAGAGGTGGCAAAGTTAAAGGAGAATAGTGGGGGTGGTGTTCATCACTTTCGAAGTTCACTGAATGGTAGCACATGTTGGTGTCTTCCATTATCATTGTCACGTAAGCAATTACCCTCAAAATTAAAATATTGCAATCATATGATAAAACTCAATGAAAATTTGAAGAAAAATCATTATCTTGCTAGAGAAATTACATGTGTGTACAAATCAAATCCTTTACAAATCATACATCTGCTCTGACTGTAAACATATAATTGTATATCTCATCTATATTTTAAAACTATATTATAAATTCATTTTTTTCCTGTTTTTGTGAACAAATAAAGGATTCGGATTGTAAATTATAAAGTGATCAAATTAGTGTTATTTGCTGGAATAAGTGCGTTCCCACTCAAATTAGTCTGAAGAGGTAGATTTATCATCTTATCTTCGGAATATATATATATATATATATCCACGCATGATATGCTTCCAAGATTAGTAAAAACAATTCCCAGTACTATGATGCATCCAAGATTAGTAAAAATGTTATTGAATGATCTTCAAAAAATATTCTAACGTTAAAAAATTAATCTATAACAATAAGTGTTAGTAAAAAAATATGAAATTCTCAAAGCCTGTTAGTTTGCATGCAGCAATAGGTATTAACAGGAAAAAAAACGAACAAAAAAGAGACTAGCAGGTGGTGTAATGTATTATGTAGGAAAAGAAACTGTTGCGTGCTTCGGGTATATCATAATATAAGCCACTGCTGCTCGTTCACTGTAATACAGCAATAGTTGGTGGCTGAATGGGCAAATGATATGTGGACCTTGAAAAAGAAACTAGCAGCAGATCCCATTATCTCATACTTGTTACACGGTTAGGCCTTCGAATTTGCTTAATGGCCTCCTTGGCCCCATTATGCAAAATCAAATGCATGGGCTCAACCCTTCTAAGGGTGACTATTAAACCTTCCATTAACTGCGCAAGAAACAGCTAATCAACTATATATCTGATATTCTAACAGAGCTGATCCTCGTTGCTCTGGAGTTTCTTCGACTTAATTTAACATTCTAACAGAGTTTATTAGTTTCTTGTAAATATTGATTCTTGATCAATAAAGATTCTTCGTCTAATATTCCAACTGTATGGTTCGTATGATTTACGAGACATAGATACAAGAATGAGTCTTATTCATTGTCACAGAATGTATCACTCTACCCATCTCTTCAAGTCCCATACTGTCTTGATCATTTTCATCATGTGTGTATGTACAATGAGTACTGCAAGTTACAAGAGTCACGTCTCCGCTTTCGTATGTCTCAATATTGCAGCAGCACTTTCTGTGGGAGAACTGTGATCCGTGAGAGAAGGGGAAAAAAGGAATCAGAGTTCAGATTCAAAGGAGAAGCCGACAAAGTGTCACGAACAGTCGAAAAAGAGCATATCCAAAAGTCAATACCTTTTTTTGCAGAGTCACCTCCATTTCCATCAACTTGCATGACAAGCCAAACACAGTCTCTCTCATCCAGTTGCAAAACCCATACAATATTTCATTTTGCTTGGTTTTAGGCCGTAAACGTACTCATAAAGTGATTAAATATTATTCGCTGGGGCTTAAGAACAAGTTTGATTTGAAGGCCTGAGACAATGATAGATGGAGGTGAATGGTGCAAATTAGTAGATTTTTTTTGGGATGGTCAAATTATACATGTTTATATTAGCAATTTAAACTATTTTTAATATAATTTACCGTCTGCAAAATAAATATGTTAAAATAAGCTTGTCCTAGTTTACATAAATCTACTCTCAGCACCATCTCAAACAGACCAATAAATCCCTAGCTCAGAAAGAGAAAGGCCTCAAGCAATACTGTGTTATTGAAGTGCAGAAGTAGTATGTATTTCTTTTAAACTTGGATGGAGGACAATGAAGTGCGGAAGTAAAAGCATCTCGAAATCTGTAAATTCTTTTTGAATTCCATAAATCCTTCTCGGAATATGTAAACTTTTTTCTCTCAACGGATTCTTAAACACACCCATTGACGATTATATTTGACTTTAAGGCTCAAAAGCTTCATAAGCTTATGGGGGTGTTTGGGAAAGCTTCTCAACACCCTAAAAGCACGTTTAACAGTGTTTTTCCGTAAAACGAGATAATCTCCTTCACACATTTACCTTGTAAATGGTAAAAGTACTTCTCCACCGCTTTACCAAACGGATCTCTTCTCTAGGTAAAAATGAAACCTAAAGATAATTTAATATTTCATGATTTGCCTCATCATGCTAAGATACTCTGCCTTTCCTCCTCCACTTTCCACCGGTCCATTTTCTGCACTATTGATATTTCCCATTATCAAAATCAGTTTATGAATATTCTCAATTTATTATTTTTTTTAAACTTGGGATGTTTACAAAATTTGCATTTACCACTGTTATGTGAGGTGTCTTAAATCAACAAGTGTCTATTTTTAAGGCATTGAAAATTTACATTTACAAAAAACAAGATAAAACCTTTTTTTATATATTTACTTTGTGAATTATAAATTGCCTAAAAAAAGAAGTTCTACTGAATCAACCTAAACTCTTTTAGTATATGTTTGAGAATTTCGTTGAGAGAAATGAGTTACGGCTTTCAAAGTGATTTTATAGATTTTGAGATGGTTTTTATGTATTTCGAGATGATTTTATCTTGATTTACGTACACCGTTGGATAAAATAAGTTCCCAAACAAGTACTAAGTGCCTAAATATTTATTTTTATTTCCCCCGTCAATGGCGACTAAGCTCTTTAGCGTAGATGTAGAAGAATGTCAAGAGGATAGATCATTCTGATACGTGTCAAGTAAATGTTTAAATATTTATTTTATTTTCCCCATGAATGGCGACTGATTATTCAAACAATGACATGCATCAACGTGATGCTTTCATAGCTGTTATTGAAAAAGCGTTTGTACAGAGGAATTGATTCTGTCTCGACATGTTCTCCATTTTGCTTGAAAAGAAAGAGTCTGAGATGAGAAGCAGAGTAATCACAGATTCACAGATTAGTCCAAGAAAATGACCACACCCACAAGGAATATGCCCCTAAGGGTCTGTTTGGTTTGGGGGGAGGGGAGGGAAGGGGAAGAAAAATGAGCCCCTCCCCTTGTTTGGTTCAAAAATTAGGAGGGGAGGGGCTGAATTTTTTCCTTCTCTCTCCCCTTCCCTCCCCTTATTTATGCTCCCTCCAAATTGGGGGGTTTTGGAGGGAAGCTCAAATTTTTGACAAAAATGCCCTCAATGCAAATTACAACAATGCAACTCATGTAATTAATTATAAATGAATTTAATAATCAATTTACCTATTTCTCAATGCAGACTATATAAATGAATTCTATCATTTATAAAAAAATTTAAATTAAATGATAGATTAA
>JANTPZ010094008.1:0-16279 GCA_025593235.1 Vachellia pachyceras
ATACAAGAATGACTACAATATGTCTACGACTTCATGGATTTTACTGTGTCAAAAACTTGTACATCTCGTTGTCATTTTTATTCAATATACCACTACTCGAAGCAGGCCTGGCTGTGATTCCTTGTAGTCTAGACCCTCTTCTTCAAGAAGATAACGCTGTACAGCTACTGGAAGTCTTGCAGGAGTGCGAGAGCCCCGGGTATGATGGCCGGTACCAACACATATATAAACCTGCAAGCGCTGGTCGGCAGCTCTGGCTGTGCTTCTTAACACGCTCAATTCATGTTTAAGGACATGAATGGCTTCGCTAACATGTAGTCCATGTAGGTCTATCATTCTTTCATGTCCTCTTCCATTGCCCTGCATCTCTGGAGAAATTGGATTCCTGAACATTTTGCAGGTCAGATAGAGCCATCCTTAAATAACACCCTGGTAATGTGAAACACACTAACTCATACAATGATTATGTGCTCGTCCATGTAATCATTCCAGATAGCAACTATTCAGCAGAGTGTGCAAGCTGTATAAAGTGGGAAATGGAGGGAAAGAGAAGCAGAAGAGTGGCAGTACATGTTCTTGAAAGCAGGCTGTCAGTACCCATTATCATAAAAAATTTATTGATCGCAGAAAGAAACAAGCAAAATACAAAGGTATGTTTATATGGAAAACTTAAAAACGGAAGATCCAACTTGTCAAAATATAACCATCATGCCGATTTGAATACAGCTTGTGAGCAGCAAATGATGTTGTAGAATGACAAACCTCTGCCGGTAAATAGATTCTTGCGCTTTTCCATGAGCTGCTTTCATGTGCATGTTGTGCAGTTGTCCTTTCACACTCAATTCCTTAGCCAAGGCCTTATTTCCTACGAGGTATGCTTGCCGTGCCTGATTTTAAATTATCACTAATTAGCTCAAATTACAAAAATGTCTGTCAGGCAAATCCTCCAATTGACAGTTGCAGAAAATTCTCCAGTTGCATATGAAAGCAGACTCAAGAACAGATGGTTCTGATACGAACATGCCTGCCTTTAAGCAATTGTACCTTGAATTTCTAACTATGTCGTTTGATAATCACAGAAAAGCTATGAGTGAACCTACCCTCCCTTTCGTTCTTATTCCAGCTTGATTGCCAAAAAAAACCAAAATTGAATAATACTATCAACTTACTCAACGGAGGGAAAGGTGGGGGAGAAATTTGGTCAGAATAAGCAACCCAAGATCATAGCTAAGCATCACATTATAAGATATCATGCACTGCTATCTAAATTCCACGTTAGAATTGAGACCCACCTGCTCAAAATATGTATTACGCAACCGTGCATGATCACGAGCCTCATCCCGCAGCTCAGAATACATATTTGCTGTCATCCCACGTATGATCAAATGGCGAGTATAAAATGAATTCATTGCAGAATAGAAGCATAGAACATAAATATTTACCGACAGCATCACCAGTTTCAAGCCAAACAGGGGCTGCTCGAGCAGAACTGCGGGTTGTTAGCCTATCACCAAAATTTGCTCTTCCCTGACCACCATTAAATGCATGAGCTGGAGCATGAGAACTTCTGCTTGAACCAATAGTGGCATCACCAGAACCATTTTTATCATACTTCCATATACCAGAGTCCTGGGAAGCCAATTTCCTGACAGCAGAAGCGAAGTCAATAGCACCTCTGGAAGGAATTGAAGAGCCGGACTTAAAGAGAAGCATGTCCTTGTCCGATGATCCATAAGGATTGCCACTTTGTTGAACATTATCTGCAGCATATTTAACAGAAGTAGTGTGGCCATCGGGTGAAGTGAGTGCAGGGAAGTCCATTGCACTCAGATTGGGAGCTGAAACAGTCTTTGAATTCAGATTCTGGTTGAAATTGCCATCAACTTGAAGCTGCAAAGGCAAATTATATTGATAAGTTTTTGCCTCAGGAAGAATATAAATGAAATCAACACAATCAAAATGGCAGGGACATCCAGAGAGAAGAATCAAACAAAGGGATGTTTGCATAGAACTCGAAAAACATCAATTTCCATTGATAACATGTAGCACCTGAGTTGTCAAAAGAATTGGTCAAAAAATGATATTAATTGGAAAAAAAAAAATGAAATGAGAGTGCCTAAAATCACATCTGAATCACCTAAACTTCACGGGAAGCTAGCTCTTCCCCTCTCAAAATTAGTTGCTGCTCAACCAGGTTACAATCCATCCCATGAAATTTAATATTGTACCTACTACATTACATGCATGCATTTCCAACCAAAAATTGCAAGCCAATGCTAGAAGCCACAGGTTGTGGTTGAAAATATAATCAAAAAACAAAGTAAATTTCATGGTTCGTCACATTAAAAAGTGGCTCATGAGAAACCCCAGTCAGACACAAATTCAGTTACAACTAAAAGGTCAGTCTTACCTCCAACTGAGTGAGCATCTCAATGGTCAGATTTAAATCACATCCATTAGCAAAGAAAACTTCAGCAAGGCTTTCTGAAGCAAAACCAGGGAACTGAGCAGCCAAAAACTCCAATGGGTTCATATCAGTGTCACTCTCATCCACTATAGCTTGTTCACTCAAAAGATCACTTAAGAATCCATGTCCAGAGTTGTCATCATAAGTGAGCCCCTCCCGACCACTGCCAAAATGCTGGTCGGTACTTCCAATTTGCATATCCCAAGGCTTCGTTAATGTGTTCCGAAAATTTGCAGACGATGGGTCATCCCTATAGGCTGAATTGGAAAATCTTAATTTATCAGCAAGGCTATTGCCATTGAGGTGAAATTGAGACAATCCCTGCTGCTCATTTAATAGATATCTACTTCCACTAGAAGTAGGAAACTGTGAAGCTTCATGATCATCATGTATAGACAAGCCCACTAGAGAGAGATCGTTAAGACCTTGGGGTTCATCCTCTCCCATGACCTTGAAGTCAGGGGTGATATCATCAGGGAGCTGGCAACGCCAGTATTGGTGGACTTCATCATCAGAATTATTTGAAATGGATGATTCTGATCGATCTAAAACTGCTTTCCCAGGAGCTCCAGCAGTAGGAAACCTTGCTGTTGCATCTACAGAGCTGGTACTTCCAGATGGCAATGATCTATGGGAAAAAGGGACAAATTCCGCAGCATTTGGATTCAAAGTGGTTGCCTTGTTTGGGGAGCTTAGCTTTGTATCTGATTGGGATCCTCTCTGGATTAAGCTCATCATTGACTAAAATATGAACAAAATTTACAACATAGATAGAATCTAAACAGTACACCACAAGTCCAGTCAGCTTCAACCAAACCCTGCAAAATAGTTCAATTTGATCACACTTATTGATCAACCAGCTTCCATGAGCAAAAGGGAAGTAAACAATTGCGGTACAAGTTTTCTACGAGTGTTCTAGACAAGCGAATTTAATTTCAGTTACAATAAAAAAGCATAAAAAGGTCTACAACATTGACAAAATAGCATAGTAGTGGAGGATATAAAAAGACACAAAGTTAGGTTGATTATCACAGTAATCAACTGTAGATTAGCTTTCAATACTGTAACTTCATAGACCTTGTGCTATCCTATTAATTGATTTGAACAAAAGATGCACCATGGATGAGTTGTACACAATTTCTAGTAGAATGAATACAAAAAAAGCTTTCAAAAATATTGACCGATTCTAGAACTAGACAAAAAACTGTAGGAAATGGTAAAAACCCTAAAAGTTTATGGATGATTGAAAATCTTCAAAGCAGGATTCTTCTTTCCAAGATGAATTAAACAATAACGGGAATTCTTGTATGGTACACGGAAAGCCCCATTAAAAACGAAAGGATATCCATAAAATTCAAGCGAAAATTCCACAAGCATCTAACAAATACAAGCACGACAGATTCTAAGCAGGACAGACAAGAATAGCAATCAATGAAAGCGCAATCACAACCAAACAGGACCTCCCATTACCACGGCCGTAACCTTCAAGAGATCTTGCAAAATTCAACGCCTAACAATATTTGACAGAACAAATGAAAGGAACCCAGTAAAAAATAATCAAACGGAATAAAAACCCAGAATCAAAGCAAAATTGAGCCGGTCAGTCAAGCAACAGAAAGATCTAAAATTTATGGTGATATACCTTTCCGAATCAAATCGAAGGGATCCATCTGCAGGATTGCCTAAGATCAGAAGGTGAGAGGGGGGAAAGATGAGATAGAGTGAAGCTGGTCTAGTTTTTGTCTTGGAGATCGAGCTACGAACCCTCCCCAGTATAATTATCTCAGTTATCAGGGCCTGCTAGTTGTTCTATCTGTTTCTCTTTCCTCCCTCCCCTTTTTCTTTTTTTTTTTTCCTTCTCTTTCTCTCGGTTTTTGGTGGAAACCCTCTTAGCTAATATCACCACCACCACAAAAATACTAAACAAGACACCCAACTTTCGCCACTCGATTTGACCTCTCTGTACCTCCCCTCTCTCTACAATTTTCTCTCTCTACCGGGATCTTAGTTTTTTTTTATTACATCTTAGTTTTTTTTAATGAACACATCTTGATTCCTGAGTTTCACTTTCATTCTCTTAACTCTACAGTACCAGTAATTAATTGTTGTTCATGTTGTTAACACGGCGCATGATGTTGTAAATACGAGGACCTTATATATTCTCAATTGGAACATCTCATTAAATATTTTTCTCCATTGGACCATTCCTTAAATAACTTACTTATTTGAGACTTAAGACTAATTTTTCCTTTAATTATTCTCCATGATTGGGATTTGGGTGAAGAAAAATGCCAGCACTCCACAAACTCTGTGCATGTCTGGCAAATTGATTTGGAATCAAATTTTCCGTAAGTTTAAATAAAACTTCTTTCGTATACTTATTTTAACTTATCATTATTCCAACGGATTCTTAAACATACACTATATCTTTTCTTAAATATCACATTTAGTATTTTTTATTATTATCATTCCAACATCATCCTTTTTTTTTTGTTTCCCACCCGGTTCACATGAGTTTCGCTCCAACTAGTCCGGACCCGACCTGCGTCGCACACCTGGAAAAGGTGGGTGAGTCTCCCAACGGTAACTGCTGCATACATCAGGACTCAAACTCGAGACATTGCTTAAACTGAAATAAGTCGCTTACCACTTGATTCAACCAACTGTTGGTATCCTTCTATTATTTTATTATAATTATATTTTCCTTCGGCTGCTGCTTGACCTTTTGGTAAACAAAATTTCAGATCCAGACTTGGGAGCTTGGGGCCCAAAATACAAAACTGAACCTGAGGCCTGGGCTGGCCTGAAAAGAAAGAAGCTGAGGTGAGCCAGTCGCGGGTAAGATGTGCGTGGTGAATTGGGGATTTAAACTCTCTATATGAACGAAGCGAGTTTTATGACTTTAGAATTTTGTGAAATTCTAAATAAATTACAACATGTGTAAATTACATATGTAATACTGGTATGGTATTTCTTGTTTCGATTCAAACTGTCACCCACGTTTCTTTCTCATTAGTGTGCCCATTTAGAAATGCGGTAGAGAAATACTTTTACACAAGTTAAGGTAAATATGTTAAAGAGATTATCTCATTTTACGAAAAAAACTGTTAAACGTCCATTTGGTTTTTTCAAAAGTTTTAACAAACATGACCAGTGTTTCATGTAACTCTTTTTTTTTTTCATTCGTCATGTTTATAAGAGAAAATTGCACTTTTCAGCTTATTATAGTTAAATTGGTGATATTTTATACTCGGGTGGTGTTTAGTGGAGGTAAAAATTTGACAGAAAGCTACAAAAGGTTTGAAAGACGTGCAATGTGAGAAGGAAGGTCGAATTGAAACTATCGATGTTTTTAGGTTGACCGAAATAAGGTCATCTTCTGTCTTCTCTTTCTAAAGTTCCGTTTGGTTTAGAAGAATATTTTTCTCCCAAGGCTACAACGAGTTACTCAACCTCGTCCTTATTCATAAGCAACAACTCTTCGTTGTCTTTAAAATTAACGTATTTTTTCATTTGTGCTCTCAATTAATTGCATGAATCTCTCGTATTTTTCTATCACTTGCGTTATTTCTCATGAGTGTTATGGATATAGATTATGTGAGCAATTTTTTTAAGAGGGTTCTAATATTTGTTCAGCGTGTTATGGGTAACTAATACTTCTCGTTATCCAGAGCTTATTAAAATATGTATCTATATCTAATATACGACTGAGGCCTTGTTTGACAACAAGGTGCTTATACCTATAAGCACGTTCAACAGTGTTTTTCCGTAAAACGAGATAATCTCCTCCACATATTCGTCTCGATTTGTGTAAAAGCACTTCTCTACCGCGTTCCAAAATAAATACAATACACTCCTACATCACTCATTCAGAATCCATTGATGACGCACTACTTTAATAAGATCAATGACACCCATAAAATGAATCTAGATGTTTGATTAATCAATTTATGCAATACATTATATTTATGATTACATTAGATTACTTTATTATACAAACTAAGAATAGCTGGATTACATATAATCAGTAATATAGCGAGGCCCAATATATATAAGTGTGTGAAGTCAAGAACTTATACGTGTCCATTTGAAAAAATATTAGGATAGTAATTTCACATGATTCTAAATAAACATGTAAAAGAGATTTTACATCGATTTACATAAAAAAAAATAACCGAAGATATCAAACACATGCATAAATTTGAATTGAAAAGGGTAGTGGGAGGCAGGAGCGGTGTCTACAGCTGTCCTAAGGAGGAGGAAAGTGTGAAATGTCAAGACCTTAGAGCAGTGGGGGCAGTTTTTTTATTTTCAAGCAAATGATAATAAATGTGCTTGTATAAATAATTTGAGTGGATTCAGATGTTAAATATCAGTGGATGTATAATAAAAATCTAATAATTATTTACATATAAGTTAAAAATTTCAGTGGTGGTATTTGCCAACATCGAAAGCAATGTGGCTCCATGACACCCCAGAATGATTCTGCAGGTCTCAAGATTGGTTGCTCCGCATTGTGCGTTCGTGCGTCTCTTGATCCTATATACGTTGCAAGTCATATGAACTTAACATCAGTTAAAATCTCCGTTATGCCTCTGCACTGGCAAGCCACAGACAGCTAAGAAATGCTATGAGACATGCATACGAACAAATGCGCTAGCTAGCTTACCTTTTTATTAAGCCTTCGCCTCCATATTTTGCCTGCGATATGTCAGTTGGATCTTTAATAGGAACCGTTACGTGGAGGTCCCCAAACATATGGTTGTTTAGCGGAACGTTTGGAAAAGTTAAACACACATTCAACAGTGTTTTTTTATAAAATGAGATAATCTTCTTAATATATTTACCTTAACTTAAAAGTATTTATCTATCATGTTTCTAAACGGGCACCTAGAAAAATAGCCATGTTCACTCGGTTCTACAATTTTGACCGTGCATCGAATGAGAAGGGACAGTGTTCAGACCTAACAGACAAAAAAATGGCATTTTTACTCTATTTGAAAACGATCATGCACGCTGCTCCATCGATGTCATCTATGCGGGCAGTAATACCTCGTACACGAATTTGGTCTTAAAACGTTCAAGAGACGACTTGGTTCTATTTCTCAACTGTCAGTAACAGTGAGAAAGCACGTGATGCATTAAAATTTTAATCTCTATAAAAATTCATATATTTAACGGATATTGTTTGTTGGAGCGTTTGAAAAAGTCAAACGCACATTCAACAATATTTTTTCACAAAACGAAATAATCTCTTTTACATATTAATCTCGATTTATAAAAAAATATTTTTCTACCACATTCCTAAATCCACACACTTTACATAACACTTGTTGATAGGTGTGTTGAGTGGAAAGAGTGTTCGCGAAGCTTATCAACGCGTGATGGTGTGTGAAAGTACGACACGATCGACAACGATAGGAGCACGAACTGGGGACAAAACCACGTGTGTACGCAATGAAGGGTACGGAAACTCGCTGAAAGCTCGAGGAATTGTAAGGGGGCTCTTTACTGGAGTTCTTATTTCGTTTGATTTTACCGTAAGAACCTCATTCCATCTCTCCGTGGAACAACCTGGACAAGTCCCTCTCTGTCTTTTACGCCCATCCAGCTGGTTTATTTTGTTGGTTAGTGTTTCATGTCATGCCGCGCAATGACACGCGCGTGATCACAATCGAATGCCGACAAAGCTTGTCCACCCGCCTATCCCCCCTTTACAGCCGCTCACTCCACGAGCGGACCCAACAGCAACCTGCACATGTCCTCATCATGCAGCACCACTTCGCTCTTCTCCACTCACGCGCCTGACAGCCCGCGTAGCTACACACAGGGCTGCTGCAGGTTTATCACGTGACATACTCATTTACACCGTATTACTATTTTCACATGTATTCCCGTGATTTTTTTTACAGCCCTTGCAAGTGATTGTTTAAGAGATCCAAAAACACTAAAAAAAGATTTTATATGTATTGATAAGATTTATCTTACATATTTATCTGAAACTCTATAAAACCATTTAAACATAAATAAATCTAACCATTTAATTAAATGTTACTACCTCCGTGCCTTGATATTTCCAACAAAAAATATATAGGCTATAATTAAATGAAGTGAAATAAATTATTTAGAGGTGTGTATGTTCTAAAATATTTATCTATACTATCCTATTGTGTATGAGTTTATGAACAAGGTAAGTTACTTTAAAAAAATTTATACATATATTAGTTTATCTAATTTTTTTAATTTCCTAAAAAATCAATCAGATGCTATGTTAAGGAAGATATTTGATATATTCTATTTCTAAAAATAGATATCCTTTTGCTATAATCAATTACATCATCGAAAAACTTTTTGACCACAAAAAATTACATCATCGAAGAACTAAATGTAAGCACTCCTTTTAATGTACACTCAAACATTGATTCAATAATTTGCGATGGACTAAGCGCTTGTTTGGGAGAGCTTTTGAATTTCCTAAACGTATGTTTAATAATATTTTTCTACAAATCGAGATAATCTCTTCATATATTTACCTCGTAAACTATAAAAACACTTTTTCATCACTTCGCATGCTCTAAATCATTTTATACCTCTTTTTGTTGGTTATATTGTATATTGACAAGACCTTTTTTTACCAACTTTATAAAACTGAATTTTAAATGTGTATTTGTATAGATAATTCATCCCTTATTAGACGGGCCTTGAGGTCCCCATTGAATGTCTCTTGCTTAGATATATGCTTTTGTTTTTTTATCATCAACTTGTAAAAAATTAAAGTGTGGGGTTGGCAAAAAAAAATTATAAAAAAGAGCGATAGACATTGAGGCTCTTGAAGAATATTATTTCATTTTACGAAAAACCATAATAAACATATTATCAGAGAGAGTACATGAATATTGCCAAACACCCCATTTCATGTGTAGCTCAGATTCAACCCTTGTTAAGAATGTTTTTTTGCGGCCCATGATAAGAATTCCAGCTGGAGTTTTTTCAAAAGCCATGAATATTGAACGACAGGGAACAGATAAAAAGAAACCATACAACTCGCAGCGTAAAAGGTGAACTTGAAATTTTAGCAAGAAAAAATAATTATTTAATTTTCATATTATCAACCAAATTATAAGCCACCGATATCTAAAATTTAACTCCCCTGTTCCATTACCTAAGGCCGAAACCATTTAAATAGTGTTTATTTCAAAAAAAACCCTAAAAATATTTAAAAATTAATAAAACTCCATTACATTTTCATTTAAAATTCTATAAAATAACTTAAAACAAGTTATTGTAAACACCCACTTCCCTAAACTACCATGTATAACTTTTAAAAATTGATATATAATTTAATAATATAATTTTAATTCGTCTATGCATTAAAATATATAGATAATTTAACTTGATTTTTGTTGGCAACAATTTAACTTTATTAATGAATACACTATGCATGCATAAATTCAGATGTGATGAGACGCCCAGGAAGACCTGCTGACTTGCACGTTGTTTCTGAATTTGGCCTAATTAAATGTGTTTATTTAGAACAACGTTTAAACTTTTGAATGTATCTTTCACAAATCGGTATAACATTTTTTACATGTTTACCTCTTAAATTATAAAATCATTTCTTTCTCGTTTTCTCAAACGAACATAATAAAAAATATCTAAAATATAAAATCGTTAGCTTAAATTGATGTGCATTTTTCAGTGAAAGATTTATAAATAATTTTTTAATTAACTGTCCTTCTTAATAAAGTTATGAAACTTGTTCCGAAAAAAGCGGTTGTCTGAGATCGTGAGCAGGCATTCTGAAAGGACGATCCCAGAAATCCAGTACTTCTCCCCCTACAGTAAAAATCCTGAATATCGGCGATCGAATGGGGCGCGCGCATAAATCATGAGATCAACGGTAAGATTTGTAGGTGCAGACACCCTAATAATGAGACGGGCGCATTAAAACACATATACCTACCATTAATGATTGGGGAATTTTCTACAAGCAATTCTGCACTAATAAAACGAGGGACGAATATCAGCCCCTTCCTACATCTCATCCGACTCCCTTCCGCGTTAGGCACTGCTCAAAGGGAATCAGAATCGGTTTGTGAGGGAGGACCGGAGGAGATAGATATTTTCCAGAGAGAGAGAGAGAGAACGCAATAAAGAAGGAGCCTTCATTGCCGGAGAAATCGACTCGCGGAGTCACAGAGAGCCATATAAGGCTCTGAGATGTACTGTGTGTTACTTGGATTTCTGCTTTTTGGTGGCGAGAAAGCAGAAGAGACTGAGTGGGAGAAGGAGCGATAGTCTCTCCGGCAAATATATTTCGGACCCATTTTTGGATCCCTCGGATACTCAGTTCCATTGACTCTAAATAAGAGTGATTTCAGTGACTCCGTTAAAGAAAGTTTTTAATTTAGTTTCCTTTGTATATATATATATAATTCTCCATTTTCAAATTCTACGAGTACGTCCCCCCTTTTCTATAACGTTATTAGAAACTTCATAGCTGCCATTAATTCACTTCCAAGTTTGAATTCAACTCTCAACATTAAAGGTCGGTTTGCGAAGCAAGAGAGGTCTAGAGAGCGAGAAACGGAGAGAGTGAAATGGCTACTACGGTTCTGAAGGAATCCAAGTCGCTATCTTCAGTAGAGACGCAGACGGCGACGAAGGCATTGGTTGGAGAAGTGGTTGAAGCTGTGTCAGTGAAGTGTTATTGCTGTGGATTAATGGAGGAATGCACACAGGCTTACATTAGTCGTGTGCGAGAGAGGTATCAAGGCCGTTGGATTTGTGGGCTGTGCGCCGAGGCTGTGAAAGATGAGTCACTCAGATCAGAAGTGGATATCACCACTGGTGAGGCTATCAAACGACACATGAAATTTTGCCAGCAATTCAGGTCCTCAAGCCCTCCCAACAATCCCACAGAGGATTTGATTCTGGCAATGAAACAGCTCCTGCTTCGGAGTTTGGATTCTCCGAGGAAGGAGAGTCTGACGTGTCGTCCCTTGGGTAGATCTCAGAGTTGCTTCTCATCCATGCAGGGCACTCACTCAGAAGCCCACACTGAGTAGTGACCGCCATTAACATGATATGGAGGTAACTAGCCGTTTAGAGGGTCTGCATAGTCAATGGCTTAAACATTAAATCATTAAAAACCTGTCTTTCGCAGTGTCCTGTGTTGTCGTTTAGGTGTCTTAACTCTGTTTAGTGGTTGGTTTTCTAGGATGCTGGTTTAGGCCGATTGAAAGGATGACGGTTGGATGAGTCTTCCTTCCTTGACTTCAATCGAAGTTGGCTCTCTGTTCAATTGTCCATCAATAGTAATTAATAAATAACTGGCGTTTCCTTGTGTTTTGCCCCAAAAGCGTGTATAGCTAACCATGAAAGCATCCTCCTTTCATGTTTTGTCATTCCTGCTGTTTTAAACCTTATTAAAGTGGGTCATTGTATGGCTTCCAAAGAGATGCTGATTAGATTATCCCGATATTGAGAAGGCGGTAGAGTACGATGGATTAGGAAGAGGCAGGCTCCCAAGAAAATAAAATATCTGAAACATGAGGCGTGAGGCGATCGAATGCCATTTGGGGGGGGGGGGGGTTTTGTTTTTAATGGAGGGAATTGAGAGGTGGGTCCAAGTGTATCAATGAATTTTCATAAAAAACGAGTACTTTACGAACCCGCTGTCTGCAACTTGGGAAAGTGCTAGACCCATCTCGATAGGGATACCCTGTCCGCGAAATCTTATCCTTGGACCTTTGCCTTCATTCAATTAATTGTATGTGTTCTATTGCTAACTCCCTAGGATACCCAACAGGGAACGATATCCCCCAAACGTATTTATTTGATTTCATATGTTGTCTCCCTCATTAATCCGTGGCTTGCTATATCATTCTCAAGTCGCAGGAGCAGCTTCCGTTTGCTCCAATCGCTGTTGTACACAAGATGCTTCTGCTTGTGTGGTCGGAATTTGACAGCACGAACCTTTCTGTTGTGTTTTGCAGGAAGGGTATGAACTGAACTGTTCTGACAGAGAGAGGAATAAGCTTTTAGCATGCTGACCAAAAAAGGATTGTAATTAGCACTAATCCCAGACGTGTGTGTTCACCTATCTTCCTACTCCTGATTTGATGGTTTATCTTTCTATCTGCCGGAGACGTTTCAGCAAGAACAATACATGTCTTATTTATCAGCATATGACTCATTCTGATTAGCAAATGTATCCATTTTATACCATTTGTGTTTACAGTACGATTCTATCAGAGCATAGAGACTTCCTCCTATTAGCTGGTCATTGCACAGATTGTCTGTTCCAAAAGTGATAATTTAAACAGAAATTCTATCAACCCTACACTTCCCACGTTATATTCCACGATGTTCAATGAAATGGTGAGTGTCCGACCTAAGACAAAAAGGAAATGAATAATTCCATTGAGAATAAGCCATCTGTTATCGATTCTCTCTTAGCAAGGAGCAATATATCTAAGCAGTATTTCAGATAAAAAACGTGTAATATAATGTGAATATATACACGCATTTTTCTAACACGACACGATCATATATACTGCTTCTCTTTCTTACCAAAATATATACTGCTCCCATTGTATTTTTTTTTTTTGCCTCAGCTCCCATTTGATTATTGAATTATAACATCGACGTCAATATAATGAAATGGCACCCCTTCCGTGTTTGAGAATTCAGCTTCGTTTTCATTATCATTGGGGCACCCTTCATCTCTAAACAGCTTTTCTACCTATTTTTAATGATATAAAATTGCGTTCATGTTAAAAAAAAGTGATATGGAAGGCACCCTTTGTTATTCACTGTGGGGGTTGCCATACCAAAAAAAAAAAACGCATAACATTTCATGTAATTAATCAACATAATCTCAACGAAGACTACTCCGATTGATAGAAGAGCTGTCCTATAATTAACAGGCTGCGGGTGAGTTTAATCCCGTTGTCGATATGATAATTTTATAAGTGAGCGATAATTTTTTAAAGCCTAAGAGTATAGAAGAATTTGGTCTAGTTCCTAGTAAAATCCCAAGATGAATCTTGCAGGTATGGACGGGTTCGTCCGTTCTCAAATTTCCTAAATGCCCCTTATGCTGCAAGTTAGTCTCGCCCAGAATATGAGCAAGCCAGCAAGCTGCTGACAAGTGTATTTTAGACAGCTCAGATTCCTTGAGGCATTTCACGAACTGGTCCCTGTCAAGATACCATCCCCCATAACCAAGCGAGGCAAGAAATTATCTCTCCAATAAGGGAGAGAGGTGAAAAGGACCATTTTGATCGTGTGAATCGTGTCGACGATCTTCCTGCTCCTTGAAGCCCAATTCCCAACTCGGTCTGAAACTTCGAGGAAAAAGTTCAGACTCCAAGACGCAAAATTTGCCAACGTAATCGCCCACAACACCCCCGTTTCAGAACACATCAACTCCACCGAAAATGATGCACATGACCTTCTACTGGGGCAACAAAGTCACCCTCCTGATCGACTCCTGGCAGACTAATTCATGGACGAGTTACGCCCTGAGTTTACTTGCCTGCCTGCTCGTCTCTGCTTTCTACCAGTACCTGGAGAATCGCCGAATTCGCCTGAAGCTTGTTTTATCTAGGAATTCGTCTCAGACATCGCAGATCCGGACCCCTCTTCTGCAATCGAATCCTGCTGGAGATAAAGCCAGGTTGGTAGCGAAGCTCGCCGGAGCGATTCTGTTTGGGGTGAACTCGGCCATCGGATATTTGCTGATGTTGGCCATGATGTCGTTCAACGGAGGGGTCTTTATTGCGATCGTGGTAGGCCTTTCCATCGGCTACTTCTTTTTCAGGAATGAGGGAGAGGATGTTTCACTTGTTGTTGACAATTCCTGTGCCTGTGCTTAGTTTGAAAACACCACTCGAGGAAATCAGTTGTTTTAGATTTCCTCATACAGAAAGATTAATTGTGTTATTATTTGATGTGACTTTCGTGCTGTAAATTTCTATACCCATCATATATGTTTTATACCGAACCGTTTAATCTGAAGCTATGTTTTTGTTTTACCGGTGTTTTGATTCTGTCTCGAGGGGCTTTGTAGTGGTCGTAGTAAAGATGTCTTGACTCTTGACCTATTTGGCAAAGATGCCACAACCGAACTGTTATGAATGAGCCATAAGAGGGGCGGTCTCCGAGGAGGTTAGAAGTTCCCATGTGGTCAACTGACAGGACTGTCCGAAAGACAAACAATTTTACTTGTGGTTCTTACTTGGCGTTTAATGAAGCAACCCGCAAGTTCTAAGGGACTGGAGTGGACTTTGTCAGAATCCTTCAGGCAGAGAAAGGTACACAAGCATTAAGACTCTATGGCCACACAAAAATACCATGGAACTCGAGTCATTAGGCCAGTCATTGTCTCATATGCCATCGATTTTAGGGTGGGACAAGGCCATTGCTGCAACCTGCCAGCTGCAGAATGCACTCAAGTAAATGCGTTTTTTGGCCAAAAGATGCTTGAAGTTGAAACAATTTGGCTTTTCTTATTGAGCAGGCATGCCTAAATGCAATACATTAGCTTTGTTAGAAATTTGAGAGTGATCCCTTGGCAGTTGGTAGTCTGAAAAATGCTTTAACACCATCCAAAAATAACTCCTCTGTAATTTTTACACCACCTAAAATCACTTAAAATAAATTAATTTAAATGAGAACTAAGTAGAAGTTTTAACTTTATTACAACTTCAAACAAGGCTTCTGACCACGCTACTTTTCGGGAAAAAATATGATTATGGAATTTACCCCCCCCCTTTTCGAATGCACTTCGCCTATATTTCTGAGAACTGAATACACAGCTTATCCAGAAAGAAATTCCAGCCAATAACCCCAACAAAAACGACCGAACATCTGAAAAAAAAATGAATTAAAGAACTACAAATAAATGTACATGAGAACTATTAGAAGCAACAAGAGGTGAATCGCTCGGAGGATTGACGCATTTATTTTTCTTTCGCTTTTCTTTACCTGATTTTTTCAAATGCTATTTCAGATCAAACTACAATGCTTTGTGCAAATCGGGACTTTTTCGTCCAGCAGAGCATCTGAACTTACATTGTGCTTAAATAACTACAGGGTTGATAGACAAGCATAGAAAAACTTTCTATATCTATCTAATTGTAATACACATGAATAATATTTAGTCAAGCTGTTAGTTGATGCTGCCATCTTGATTGACCGCCCCATACACAAAGGGTTCTATGAGTTTATCATCAAAGTGCTGAAGTGGCTCCAATATGCCGATCACATCGCTCATAGTGGGCCTAGGGTGTGTGTGGTGGCTCAGGCACTTGTAAGCCAAGGCAGCGACTTTATGAGCTCCTTTGATAGGAAATCGTCCTTCGAGTCGAGGGTCAATGAACTGGTGAAGCTTTCTTTGATCCATCAATAGAGGCCTTGCCCATTCCACTAGGCTCTGTTCTCTATTCGGCCTGCTCTTTTCCATTATCCTTCTTCCTGTTATCAGTTCTAATAGCACCGCTCCATAGCTATACACGTCGCTCTTGGTCGTAAGGTGGCCTGTCATGATGTACTCTGGTGCTGCATAGCCCTGTGTTCCCATTACTCGTGCTGTTACATGTGTGTTTTCCCCTTCAGGTCCATCTTTTGCAAACCCAAAGTCTGATAATTTAGCAGTATAATCCTAGACTCGTTAAAAAGAAAAAAGATCAATCACGGGGTTTATTACCTAACTAGGAAGATCATTCTTAAGAAGTAAGACAGGGTACATACCGAGTCTAATAAGATATTTGAGGTTTTGAAATCTCTGTATATTACAGGTTTGTC
>JANTPZ010094009.1:0-15467 GCA_025593235.1 Vachellia pachyceras
GGGGGGGGGGGGGGTTGGAGATCTCTTTGGATGCTATTCTTTAGTGGGTAGGGTTCAGATTTTACATCAACCTTTGCATATTGAATGACTGATATGCCAAGTGATTCAATTATTGATTGAATTTCATGAGTGGCTTCAAAAACCTAATTCTCTAAATTTTGTGTGCGCGCGCTCTGCAATGATATCAGACAATACCATTCAGATCTTAAAATGTGCTGCATTTGGCAATAACAGTAAACGTACAGGGGCTAGGACTTCTCTTGTTCACATGTTTCTTCTCTATCTAAATTAAAATATATTATTATGTCATGTTTTAACAAAGTAAAATATTTGATAACCTATCAATATATTGTCACAAAATTGCATTCCTTTTCCGCTTCTATTTTTTTTTTGGTAAAATTTTCCGCTTCTATTTAATTAAGACTTCTCATTGCTTAATTTAAAACTGCAGGGATGAAATAAAAAATCAATAAAGCTAAATAATATTTAAGTGTACTTATATTTCAAATTAGGATAATATTTTTTTTAAATATGACTTATTTTTGGACCAATAGAAATAGGTAAGTAATCAATCCAAATGTTCAGAGAACAAGACTTAGCCGTTGATGGATAGATTGAAGGATGCTGATAGACTTTGTGCTTTAGGATTAGCATCTTGCCTTCTTGTTATACAAATTAATGCTGAGGACATTGAAGATTTTATGGCAAGAAAGTCGATTTAGCCTTCATCGTTTTGGTTTTTTTTATTGGTATGAGAATTTTGCACAAGTGGAATAATGTGGGTAAGAAACCCAATTTGGGATTTCTAGCAAATCTTAATCAACATTGCTTCAGTTGTTTGAAGGTTCAGGAGATTGTGGGATTCTATGGCTCTTGAAATTTCAATGATTCTGTCTGGTTCTAGTTGTTTTTCTAATTTTGGTTTTGTGCTTTTCGAGATTACTAAAAGATGTGTATCTTAAATCATGGAGGGGATGCTATTGTTCTATTGTATTACTATGTTAGTAAAATCATGTTTTCTTATACTTGTTGAATGAATCAGTTGCTGGTCATTATTCCTCCAAGTCGCACAAATACATAATTTTAAATAAACTAAAGCTCACAATGCCACACGATATGTGAGTTGATGTGACAGATCCAATGAATTCGAGACTTGTATATTCGGTAGGTTCAACTAGAATGCATTCACACAGTACACAAAAATTTCTCATGAATATATAAATGTTAAAGTAAATACACACACACACACATTTAAATATATTCTACTACACAGAATATTAAATAAAACAAATCTAAAAATATTTCTAGAAGAACTTTTGAAGCAATGCTCCCCCCTCTCCGCTTTGCCCCAGTATAACTTCTCATCCACCTCTTGCATTAGCCCTACAGTTAAAATAGTAGTGTTTCATAAAGATCTTATATCATAAAGATCGCACAATCAGATTGTTAAAAGACATGTAATGATGGTATATCTAACAGCTGACAATAAAAGAAAAGTTTTTGAAATTCATAATTTTGTAATTCTATTATATTCTGAAAAATGATTTTGATTAAATAATGTATAAGATAATAATGTATTGCTTGAATTAAACCTAATACAAAGGGCTTGATCTTATGTTTTTTTTAAATTCCATAAAATGGTAACCCATTCCATTCATTTTTTACACCAAATGTAGGGGAATGAATGGGTGCCTAAAACTCCAACCAATTACACAAATATTGAGGACGATTTTCTTCTCATTTCTAAACCTACAGGTTACATAAATTCAGAGGCATAATCTGTTTATCTGTTTATCAAATATCTCTGCAGTGTAATATTGATTTAATTATCTTCCATGTACTATATTCTTCACTTCTTTGTAGATTCTTAAAAAGGTTCTTAATCTTGCTCTATTAATTCTTCCCTTTGATTCAGTTTATGCCTTTCATTTCTGCCTCTTCCTTATGTTCATTTTTACCAAAAAGCTTCTCCTGCAAAGAGATGTATCTTTGAACATATAGAACCTGGTTTCGGGACAAATCTTGATAGCCACATAGGAGAATATGAAAATATTATGAATAGCACAATAATTTTAATAATAGAGATTAAGAGCAAATTAGTTCAACACTAGATAAGAGAAGACAACTGCAGATCATGGTTATTCTTTTTTCCTGAGCCGATAGTCTTTAATGTCTGTACCAACATCAATGGTTAATGGTAAGCACTGAAACAATCAATTTATGACATTATGTCCAATCCACACCGAGAAACACCATTATACAAAAACCAATATGCAATTATGAATTGCCTAAACAGAGTTGTTCCCCTCAATTAATTGAAGACACGAGTTTCAGTAACATCTGTAAAGTCAAAACAAATATTGATCATTGCAATTTTAAGCAGACATATATAGTATATGACTCGATAACGATATTGCTAACACTTATAGCAGAAGGGCTAACTATTCCCTGCTGGTATTCCCATCCCGTGAGAAAAACAACATAATAAACAAAGGAATCTTACGTTTCAAACTAACTATCAAAAAACTTGTCTTAATAACAGTAATGGAAATACCTTACAACCAAGATCCGTATCCATCGGTTACAACAATAACTTGAATGTCCTCCTCAGGCCAATTTTTAGTACTTCAGGAACCCTCCCCCTTTAAATTCCATCAAAAAGAAAAGGTAAAAAATTATTCTGATGAAGAAAAAAAGAGAGAGAATAATGATTGAAAAAAGATGCAATTGGAACCAAACTCACTTTTCCTTCAAACTTAGATAAAGAAACTAAGGATGCATATAGATACTCCCGTATTTCTACCAAGATTCCACAACTGTAGGGGTATAGACAACTGAGAGTAGTTCCTCAACATGATCAATAAGAAGTTTGTAAAACAGCCTTTCATTTATCTCTTGAAAACCATAATGTACTTTGAGAGCATTAGGGTTTAAGTAAAGATTTGTCAATCAATACGTCCCCTCAAGGAACGATCTTTCAGTATACAAACTACAGTAAAATCACAAAATTCTAGGAATTTGTTAAAAGTGTCTGTACAAAAGTGAATAAACAAAAGGAAACACAATTAAAAATTCGTTCATCGCAAATCTGCCAACATAATTTTCCTAATGAAAAGTAACTTGAACACCTGAAAAATTTACCCCAAAAGAAGATTGTTACATGGTTTGTAAATTTATAATAATTATCTGCAGGCTATACAAAAAAGATTGAGCAGAATTCAAATTACTCATTTTTTAAGGACCAAGTAATAGAGGACAGACTTAAAGGTTCTGGCCCATTCTAGTCTCAAAACTCTAGAGAGGTTCCGTGCAGCAGCAACATTATTGATTTCTCTCATAATCATG
Organism: Vachellia pachyceras; assembly: GCA_025593235.1. Classification (NCBI taxonomy): domain Eukaryota; kingdom Viridiplantae; phylum Streptophyta; class Magnoliopsida; order Fabales; family Fabaceae; genus Vachellia; species Vachellia pachyceras. Next base: position 3,346 of record JANTPZ010094009.1, read on the forward strand.
GTCAGCTACTTGTAACACACCAATTGTCATTAAATAGTTTTTTTTTGGGCCAATGTGAATATATAATAAATGTACTTATGTAATTGCAGTGACCTTCATGAACAAGATAGCAGTATCTTCTCTTTTATTCAATGGGCAGCAGGTAGCCAAAGAAGAAGAAGGCAGTACTTTCAGACTTTTTTTAATACAAGTATTATTAATTTAAGTCTTGGCCTCAGTTGCGGGGAGTTATAGGCTCTTCAGTTCCATGAACATATTCCAAGAAATGGGGTTATGGCTTATGGGTGCAGAGGTGAATGAGAGCTGACATAAAAAAAAAAAGGAACACATTTAATATGAAGTTTATAAAAATTTTGCGGTAAAAAAAATTAACCACTTATATGATACCAACAATAAATTACATGATGAACCCCTGACAACTGAAAAATTTATGGGCATGATAGAGCAAGTGACTTGACCCTTCAGCAAAATAGAGTGGACGAGCATCCATAACAGAGGAGCAAAACCTAAAATCTAACTACTATAGATTGCTTTCATATCATCAGCATGTACTGCCTTAGGCTTGTTAATCAACCTCTTTCTGCAATGTGAATAGTAATATTTCTTTCAATTAGGCTCAATTAGGGAAGCAGATATTATTATAATAATGCTGGTTGTGGTGGTAGTGTTGCCAAACGGACATTTGATATTAGGCTCCTTAAACTGGCAATTAAGGGTCATGACATATGGAAGGTAACGATGTCACCCATAAGAAAAGTCAGCAAATTGGGGGAAAATCTTAAGCTATTAAGGTTTAAATAGGACAGATAGGCAGATATAAATATCGTTCATTACTATGCGGAAATAATTTTCTAGGTCGTGATAGCCTTCATCAATATTAAATGAAAGCCAGTGTTAAATACTCACGTATCTAAAAGCTTCTTGGGCTTCTTCCTTTGCTGGAGAGCTTCTATAAACATAATTTTGTTTTAAATATAAACAAACAGGAAATATTAGTATTTTTCCAACATTTATTTTTAACTTTAGTTATATATCCATCTATGTGCATTGTAGTGGATTAATAAGAACATATGTTGCACATTCCAAATTTTGAGATGGAAAATACCCGGCTCCTTGCCTAAAGCCAATGATAGTGGGAGAATTAACACCACTTTATTGGCCTGATGCACTTATGTGTGGCAATACATAAAATCAAGTTTCATTAACACTAAAATAGGAATTTTATTCTCATTAGTTTTTCTCTAGCTATTAAGGGAACTTCAATAAATATACTTTTACCAAGCATATAATCATTGACAATTCCAGGAACATACATGTATAATTTAGTCATCAAAATGCCATAAATTAAATTATCTTTTTCATACCATTTTGCAATTCCAGGAACATATATGTATAAAGTAGGCTGTCACAAAAGAATCATTGCGATGGCTTGTGGCCATGTCATCAAGACAATCATAGTTGCTAGCCATATAATAAAATATTTTAAATAACACATAAAGTATAATAAAGTTTCTCTAAAACATAATACATTGTCAATATATCTATAAATAGGTTATCACATGAATAATAATCATCATTATCATCATAAAAAAAATCATCAATTAATATTTTTCAATATTAAAGTTCTATGAATGGCTTCTAGATATTTAATAAGATAGAATAATATATATATATATATATCTACTTATGGGACTTATAGTCTATAATCTCGAAATACAAAAGAAAAACTATATGGCTTTGGGCATATAATTTTAGAGTAGGAAATAAAGAATTATTTGGCTCCCAGCTAAAATAAGGTAAAGATGAAAACTATATGCCATCTAGCCCTATAATTTAAAAATAGGAAAATTAAAATTATATCGCTCGCCGTTTAATAAAATAGAAAATATAAGTTATATGGATTTTGGCCATATAATCTAAAAATAATATATTAAAGACATATTGTTTTTGTCATATAATAAGATAGAAAATAAAAATTATATGGCTTTTGGCCATATATTCGCAAATAGGAAATTAAGCGTATATGGTTTATGATCATATATTCTCCAAATAAGAAGTTAAATGAATATAGCTTCTATTCATATAATGAGATAGAAAATAAAAGATATACTGGTTTTAGCCATATTTTCTCAAAATAAGAAATTAAACATAATTTTGTGCGGACTGATTCAAGTCGAGAATTCAACAAGGGATTTGTAATTATCCTCGTTACTTTAAATTATGATATCTCAAGCTGGTAAAACTATAATCATTTTATACAACGTTGAAACTGTTATTTCTTTATAATGGAATGATTTAGCTATCAACATTAAAATTGCCTTCAAAACTACTAATTCATGCCCCAACTAGAGGGAATACATGCATAGTTGCATAGAGACCAAGGCATAAGGGCCTATGTACAAGATTTAAATTACCAACATATCAGCAGAAAAGTATATCATAACCAATATGTAATGATAACAACATTCTCAGTGAATCTTATCATCTCCGAATCATTAATTTTTTGCTAAATATTATACTAAAAATGTAAGCATATTTCTAAATGAAAAAAAGATCAAATATATCAAAAGGTGGTAAATACAATAATTGGACAAGCATATAATGCTATTCATACAAACAACGAAATCTTTATCATTTCTACACGTCAAGTAAAATTCCATCAGTCAAATACAAAAGCACAATTCAACGCTAATAACCAATATATTATAGGAATCCAACGACAATTATGTTACTTTCATTATATATCTGGTTTTGCATTTAATTATCAAGAGATGCACCTAAAATAAGATAAATAAAATATTACTTTTAAGAGAGTTCCAATTAAGTTTTATGTTTTTATTTTCTATATAATTTAATTATTTTAAAAATGCTTATTTTGTACTTAGTTAGTTATTATAAAAAATTGATATATCTTTTAGATAGTTTGAATCATGTTAATGATCTTTAAAATAGATTAGTATTTCATCTTTTAGGATATTATTTTATATATATGAGTGTCAATTAGGGGATCTCAAGTATGTTATTTAATATCATGTTAATATCCTTGATTTAATTTAAGTAGATATTAATATCATGTTAATATGTCATCTATTTAAATTAATTCAAAGATATTAACTTGATATTAAAATAATATTCTAAAAGATAAACTACTAATATATTCTAAAGATTCTTAAGATGATTTAAAATATCTACAAAACAAAATTACATAACTAATTGGAAGCCGTGACATACCTTAACTTCACCTTTAACTTGGTTATAACATGATTTAGAACCAAAAGGAAGCCTCATTATGATCAAAAGGTTCAAAAGTCTCAATTGGAAAGCTTTCAACTTTTTGAAAGTTTCTATTCACAGCTTTTTGGACCAACTTTGATAATTCATAACTAATTCTAGAAAAATCGAAATTGAGTGATTCCAATTTCTATTTGAAGCTCATAAGTTCCTCTATGAAGGAAAAATACTCATTGAGTCATTATCTTACCCAATTGATACAGTTTAATGCGTGAAAAAGTACTGTTCATTTGGTAATTTTTCATTTTTTCCAATTTTTCAGTGATTTTCTTTAAACTTTGGAACATTGTAACTTTCTGTACAAAACTCCAAATGCAGTGTTATTTGGCTTGTTTTACAGCTTGAAATGCCAAATATTTTTCTGTAAAATTTCAGCTCATTTGAAGTTCATTTACCCTATTACTCGATAGGTCAAATTTAGGGATTTAACCAACTTCACTTTGATAAAAATTCAAACTTATCATTTTCAAACTTCACCATTTAAAACCCTAACTTCTAAACCTCTTTTAATCATACTTAATCATGTAATTAGAGATCATTATCCATCACATATTAGCCAAACATTCATAGGTTTACATCACCTATTACATGCCATACATAAGTTCCAAAATGCTCATATAATTACAACATAGTTTCATGATCAAAATCATGACAAATTCCTTTCTTTATGCATCATAAACTTTCTCCTTATCCTTTGAAAGAACTTGTACCTAAAAATGGTTAATGGGGGAGGGTGAGATTCAAGGAATCTCAGTAGCAAACATTACAAATAATGCATGTAGGATGAATGCTAGTGTATAATATGCTTTCCTTACATAGGCTCATGTTCATATGATGAAATGCTACGTGCTCAATGTTTCATGAAATATACTTATGGCCATAGTAAAAACAAAAATAGAGCTTCATTCATTCATACATGCTTCACATAATCTAGCAAAGCAATACAGCAAATCAATGCACAACATAACATCACATACATACAAGTAAGTTCACTGCCTTTTAGACTTTGCCTCGTCCTCTAGTACTTTGATCTTCTAACCATAGCTTTTGCTTTGTCACTTCATTTCCCTAGATAAGTAATGACATTATTAGAGTCATGAAAAGTGAATGCCCAATGTGCCACATTAGCCCTAAAGGCTTACTTTTACCCTTGGAGTTCCTACAAATTACATTTGGTCACTTTCTTTCTTAAATTCGCATGGTGACCAAGAGTTGCCAGTACTTTGACCAAACTTTGAAAAATTATAATTAATTCTATAGAAATCCAATTGGGGTGGTTCAACTTCCTATGTGAAGTTCATTAAGTCCTCTTTATGTGAAAAATATTATCTGTTGGCTGAAGCCAGTAAAGGCTTGACACTCTCTACATGCTTCAGCCAACCAGAATGTTGACTGAAGCCAACGAGGTCTTAATGCTTTTTGTGCCACATGCTTCAGCCAACAAGAATGTTGGCCGAAGCCCAACAGAATCTACTATGGGCTCACTTTGGCTTACTTTTTTTTTTTGGAATTTTCAAAGCCTTAGGACTAATTTGACCAAGGTCTCTTTGGTCTATTGACATATTCTCTGTCTATACTTTCATTTCTGGGTCGTGTCTTATCTCGTGTCTATCGGTTTGGCCTCTATTTTAATTTACAAAAATTAGTGGATATTACAGAAGCCCTCTTAAAAGTAATCATATTCAATTTTATACTTCTCAACATCACTTTCTTTTTTATGATTACACTTGTCTGGAGAAATATCTATATTCTCAATTTCTCATTCTTTTTTCCACCTTTTGCTCATCAATCAATTTTTCTCTGAGTTTAAAATCTCTAGATATTTTATTTTCATCTTCACGTGCTTGCTCAGAGCTAAATGAATACAAAACAACCTTTTTGTGGTTGTGGATAAAAGAATAACAGTTCTTATAATCCTTATAGACATCCTCTTTATCAAATTGCCACATATGACCAAGTGGAATATGATAGGTTTGAATTGGCACCATATCGCGAAGTAATTCATCTTTACACTTGCCAATAGGAAAAGATATAATAACCTATTTAGTCACCTAAATTCACTATTCAACCATTGCAAGGTGTAAGGTGTAGGGTGCTCAATGGCAGGTGAATTCAACTTCTCTACTGCCAAAGTACAAGCGATATTAGCATATATCCTGCCATCAATATAATTACACACTAGCACCTTGTATGAAATACATGCTCTGGATGTTTATGTTGGTTATGATCTAAAGCTGGATTTGATACCAAACAATAAGGGATTTAAAGGATAAACAACGTAAATTAAGGATTTGGTCAGTTAAAACTTTTGAGAAACTAGTCTCTCAGTCCTTAGCTATAAAAAACTCTATAAAAGTTTATTAAACTTTCATAGCCAAATATATCCTTAATACTCAACGCAAGTTAATACTTGCCCAGAAAACTTTTTAATCATCAACTTTAAATCAATATATCTATTAATACCTCTCCACCAAGTCGTCACTTTCTTATGCAGCTCACTGTGGCTTCACACTCAGTCCACTGTTCACATCAACTCAATGGCTTGCAACAAAAAAAAATTATTGGGCTCTATTCCTATCCATTTGGCTTGAGGTATGTGGCGTTTGGCTCCATTTTTGAAAGCCGGGAGTGCATCTTTTGCCTTTAAAATGCTATGTTCTACCACTTCTATTCTCTCATGCTTAGTCTGCGACTTACTGTCATATCAACGATGGAGCCGACCTGATTGCATTATGAGGAGGATGATGCGATATCTTATACGAGTAAGGCAGTTCATCTGTTTTGTTTGCATGCTTACGCATACATCATTATATGTCGGCTTCTGTTTGAAAGAAAAAGATTTCAAATTGTTGCGAAACTTTGTCTTGTTTGACCAATAAATTGTTTGTTCCATCCTTGTAGCTCCTATCGAGGATCGCTATGAATCAAAATCTTTAAACCGACCTCTGTACAAGAAGATGGCTTGGTTCATGTCATATCTTGCTGTAAGATGAGTGGAATACTTTAAGACAGCTGAGAAGTCATGTAAAATGCATGTATATTAATTTTGTATTCAAAGGTTTCAGCTTTGATCCAGTATCTGTATTGTAAAACTTGAGCTGAGTGATAATCATATTGTTGAATTCATCTACCTTCAAATTGTTGTGAAACTTTGTTTTGTGTGTTCACTAAATTGTTTGTTCCATCATTGTAGCTCCTATCGAGGATCTTTATGGATCATAATCTTTAAGCCGGCCTCTGTACAAGAAGATGGGAAAAAGAGAGGGAAAATGTTTGTTCTCCTTGGTGGAGGAACTGTTACATCGAACTTTCTGATGGCTGCTTTGTTAAACCTTTCATCTTTATCTGTTACTTCTCTATAAATTTCTTGTTGGACATCAAATTTATTATGTCTGTTAATAAGCCATTTGGCTTATTATCCAGCTGCTTGTAGCTTTAAAGTGTGATTTTCAACATTTAACTCTCCTCTTTTTTAGGTTTGAATGAAGCTGTGCAAACTAATTGAAGCCCAGGGATACATTTCAAGTTCGCAAGTTCTGAAATCCCAAAAAAAAAAAAGGACAAGCATGGGGTCTAATGGATAGATTATGAGTTGAATGGTTCATTCTTTCTCTCTTGCATGAGCATCAAGGTGATGATTGATGGAATAGACATGGAAGTAGCAGAGAGGGCCCTCGCATTCGAGGGAAAAGATAGAACATGTAAAAGAACTAAAAGAATTATGAAACAAAATTTTTAGAACATGTGATGTTACCAAGTTGCATGTTTCTTGTGAGGAACTGAAACATCACAGGTTCCATGTTATAATTTTACTGTCAAACCTTTGTTACAATAACAAGCAAAAAAATTTTCTACATAATTAAAGTTTCCATGTTTAAAGTTTTTTATTTGTTCTTGTACTACGGTTACATCGCGGTAATGGTTAGAGTTTCCCATATAATGGAAGGACCCCGACTTCCTTACATCTTGTGGTTACATATTTTCTGGTTCAGGTTTTTCCCACAACTTGATTAGTTTCTTTAACACAATGAGTTGGTCTCTTGCGAACTCAGTCAAAGTGCAATGGTACTGATTCTACATAACCAAGCATATAAAACTTAGAAAATAGGAAATTATAATACAATATATATATATATGCAGAATAAATGTATGAACACATGAAGGTCACATAATTGTTGACTGAGTTAATGGAACCAGAAAAAATGTTGTTGGAGGAGGAGGAGGAAGCCACTTAGCTAAATTCAGTTAGCTGATTTAAATGGCTTAGTAAATGGCCATGTTGGAGCCTTTACAAAGACTAAGACTTTGGGTGGGTTTGTGAAACTGACAGCATTCAATCACTCCGCTCTCCTCAAAAATATCCAAGTACATATTTTTATGTTAAATATTTTGCAAATAAATAATGTATATCATTTCCTCTTTTATGCAACATGGAGGTTTAACCTATACAATTGTGGGTACAAATTGATTGCTATATATCATTAATGCAAGCTTAATCAGTGTGACAAAGGTTTGAAAATTTGGGTCACTAATAACATTTAATTGCTGCGGACTTGCCAAGTACACCATTGAGAGAGAGAAGCTCCAATTTTGGAAGAGAAGGAAAACAAATGCACATTGGCATCGACTTTGACATCTAAGAAAGAGTTCAGTTACTTAACTCTCTATTTTTATTTTTATTTATGCATTGCACATTGCACAATGGTTATATAACCTAGCTGTAAAGGTAATTTCCCAATATCAAAATCTGCCCCCTCTTGCTTTGAACTTAAGGAATAAATACAACATCCTTTAAGTTATTTCAACAATCAGCTTCCTTAAACATGTAAGGTTTAGAAATCTGTGCACTTGAAAAAATGTGCATTTGTGTAATAACCATCTCTGCAGCCTCTTTTTCAATCAGCCTCTCTTGACAAGTTGCTTTTTTTACCTCTCTAGCTTGTAGCTTGTTTTTATGTTTCTGAAACATCCTTTAAGATGTTTCAGAAAGTAGCTTCCTTAAACATATAAGGTTTTAGGAATCTGTGCACAGGGAAAAATCTGCCGTTGTCTTAAAGGATGTTCATTACAATATCCAATTCTGTAGCCTATTTTTCAAACATATTCCATAAAGATATAATGTTAAGTAAACCAGTATAGAAGTCCTACTTTTTCTGATTGCTTCTTTTACTGTAAAACAGTAAAGAGGTCTTGCTTTGTTTGATTGCTTCATTTTCTGTAAACCAGTAAAGAGTTCCTGCTATTTCTGATTTCATTTTCAAAGTTTATTTCAAATCTGCCGCCGCCTTACCATCATATTTGTAGACCTTTAGCCTTGACTATATTCACTTTGCTCAAATTGTGACCTTATGGTTTAAATAGAAATATTTTTTACATATTAAAAGATGATTCCAACCGTCTCTCAATTGACCTGTGATTAGAGAAACCTTTTTCAACGCCCAATGTCATTGATTTTTTTTATCCTCAGCTCATATCCTTCAATTAAGGTTCATGAATGCAAAATTTATCCTGTTTTGCTTACTTTACCGCAGCTTGCAAGGTAGAGTATTTACATTCAAAGGGATTTTTGCATAGAGACATCAAACCAGATAACTTCCTTATGGGTCCGGGGAGAAAAGCAAATCAAGTATAGCATTAATTTTTCTGAGTGAAATATCTAATCATTCCTTTAAGCTTTCAACTGCTTATTCCTTCTCTAAGTACTCTGCAATATTCTTAAATTACCAGGTCTATATGATTGATTTTGGGCTTGCAAAACGATACAAGGATCCTACAACCAATTAGCATATTGCTTACAGGTACGTTTTGTTTATAATGCCTCTTATTGAATATTGTGGGATTGCAGGAATCTAATTTATTCTTTAAACCCCCCCAAACAAAAAAAAAATTCTGGATCAACTTTATTTGCTTGGTTCACATTAGGACTCATAATCATGATTTTTATTTTTTCATGCTTGTCGCGTTATATTTTTCTTACAGTGATACAGTTCACGTTAGCTTTACAGAAGTTCTAGATGGATGACTGGAAGGCATTAATTTGATTTGGCATTATGGTTTTTAGCATAGTAATTGTGCTTAATCCAATAGAGTAACTGAGTAGCCATTGGTGATGGAACTCATGTCCACTACCGATAGAAATCAAACTAAATGCGAATAATCGAGAATTTGAAACAACCAGTTAATCTTTTGTATATACCTGTCCCTGCATTATGTCTGCTATAATAGATAATATTTTCCCAAGTAATGCTTATTGTTGTTTGTCAGTTGGGGACCTTCCTACTTGACACTTGCAATTTATGGATGAGTCCCAAACTTATGACTAATTTTATATATCCTTCTTATAGATGTATTTTTACTTAGTTGAACAACTCATATTACCATTTGCTTATCTTGGTTTCTTTACCTTGATAAACTCATCCAGAGAGAACAAAAATTTAACAGGCACTGCCCGATATGCGAGTTGCAATACTCATTTAGGAATTGGTGAGTATTAAAAATTTTCCTGTCTTTTATTCTCCATAAATTGTGTTGTATAATTCTCACAATTCTGGTTTTATTTCTTTAGAGCAAAGTAGATGGGATGATTTGGAGTTTCTTGGGTATGTTCTTCTTTACTTCTTAAGAGGAAGGTATGTCTCTATTCATTATAATATTAGACATCTTGAGTTGGAAAAATTGTGATTTGAGTGTGAGTAAATTGGCCTGACTAATTGCTTCTTCCTTTTTAGCCTTCCTTGGTAGGGTCTTAGAGGTGCCACTAAAAAGCAAAAATATATGACAAGATCTGTGAGAAGAAGTTATCCACTTCAATTGAGGTTACGTCTTTGATTTAAATTTTGAAAATGTTTGGTGTCCCCCGAAAAGATACAAATAAAAAATAAAAACAACTTCATACTGTTTTCATGTGGGCTGTTGGTTTCTCCTCTTTTCTTTATTTGGATGAAGATGGGGGATGCATGTGTGGGGCAATCTAGGAATTGGAGACATGAAATTGATATGTTCAGGTTAAACGGGAAGAAATTGTGATCATAACTTTTGAATACTCATAATTGACTGAACAATCATATTGAAAGCTTGCATCTTGAGAAATGCTATTAACAGAATAAACAATTTTTTGTTCCTGTTTTCAGGAAGATTTTCCTTCTAAAGACTCTTGCCATGTTTAGCAGTCAACTACTTTGGGTGTCTGACTCATATTTATTGTTATCAGATCCTCTGCAAGTCTTTTCCTGTGGAGTTTGCTTCATACTTCCATTATTGCCACTCTTTGACATTTCATCAACGCCCAGATTATGGATTCTTAAAGCACCTATTTCGTGATTTATTTACTCGTAAAGGTATTAGCTATTTGGATCGTTTGATGTTTTATTCTCAACTACTTTTTCTGCACAATTCATGTTTTTATATGAAAATTTTTCATATTAGCTATTTGCCACCTGTGTTTTAATACTTTACAGAACAAAATAATGTTTCTGGTGATTAGAGAAAACATTTTCAACGCCCCATTAAAGAAATTTGTCTTGTTGTTGGTCATGCCTACATTGATGTTCACAATACCTCTTACTTGAATATGTCATTGCCTGTGTAGACCTTAAGTGTTTGTCCTTTTCGCTTGGTAATAGATTATTGCTTTGAGTCATCCCATCTTAGTTTCGTTATTTGTATTTCCATTTCGTATAAATGTTTGAGTAAACTAAACGCATTGAATATTCCTTATATGACTAATTTATTCAGCTTATATTACAATTGTATTTTTCAATTGAATCTATCTATGTTGAAATTAACGTAACACAATTAAATTGTTCTGCATTTAACACCATAAAGTTTGGGTAGTGTAATAAATGTCATGATAACATGCTCTACGCACATCGCGCTGGGGAGTACCTGCTAGTAATTAAATATAACTTATCCTTAAATAAAAAAACTTTCTAACCCTTATACGACTCGAAATATTTAAAAAATATTATGACATGATGCAATATTCTTAAATTAAAGCAAGGATATTAAAATGATATTAAATAATATCATTGAAATCCCTAATTAACACTCATATATACATATATCTAAACTAATATACTAAAAGATTAAATATTAATATATTATAAAGATCAATAAGATGATTCAAAATATCTAGAAGATATATCAAATCTTTCTAATAATTAACTAAATATAAAATAACCCATTTTAAAATAATTAAATTACATATAAAATAAAAAAATGACTCAATTGGAAGCCCTATTAAAAGTAATCTTTTTTATCTTCTTCCATGTGCGCCTTTTGATAGATAAATTCCAAACAAAATATATAATATAATTGACATAATTGCTCTTTGGATTCCTATCGATGTCCCAGACGAAGCTGTTAGAGTAATAAGAGGATCATACATTGACTATAGACTCATGCTAATAGTGTTAAGAAATTAAGAGAAAAGATTACAAGAGAAGAGAACTAGATACTGCAAGCGATAGCTATTCTTATTTACTCTAAAGTACATAATGCGCATGTTTGGATAAGCGTTTTTAAGGTCAAAAAGCTCCTTCTGAGGCTAAAAGCACGTCGACACATAAAATGGATGTTTGGCAATGCTTCACTGTAAAAGGCCTTCTACTAAAAAAGTGGCTTCTGAGATGAAGCAGCACCTGCATACGTTTACGCCTAAAAGCAGCGGTGCTTCTTCATCAGACCTGCCATTCCTTTTACTTTTGGAAGCATTTTTATTTTTTATATTCTTTTAAGCGTGTTCCTTTGCTGTTCAACTGTTTTATGGCCTTACAAGCTCTCAAGATCTTACCTCCTCCACTGTGCCTCTTCTTCTTCTTCTTCTTCTTCTT
>JANTPZ010094010.1:0-14904 GCA_025593235.1 Vachellia pachyceras
AATTTAATAACTTTTCAATTTTACCACTAATTAATACATTTTTCAAGAAAATAAAAATCTACACAATAATAAATGAAATGTAAAATTATACATTCATGTGAAAAGATTTAATGTGTGATATATAAATTAGATGAAAAAACACACGTTCTCTCTATACTATATATAGGACCTGAGATGTAAATGGCATATTTTAAAAAAATCATAATGCATTGCTTACAAATATTTAACTTAACTAATTTTATTAATATCAATAAATTACTTATCAAATTTACATATTTAGTACTACCTTTGGGAGTAATAATGATAGTGAGTTGGTTTGGCAGTTTTAGTTGGGGAAATTGAAGTTTTTGTAGATAGGTTGGTTTAGAAATGAGAAGGCAGGGAGATGGAGACTTCAATGTTCATTAATTGAATTGGATAATCTCTATAACTATTTGTGGTTGTGTCATTTGTGTGTATTTCCAAATGCTTTTATTGTCAATGAAGTTTTGTTTATGAAATTTCATTATCATTTACTATGGTTATTCAAAGTTGGTGAACGAATTTGTATAACTTTTTTTAAGATATAATTTTAAAAATACTATTTGTCCTTTATGTTTACTTACTTTAGTCTTTTAAGTTTACAAAAAAAACTAATTGTATTAAGTTTGAGGGATTAAAAGTGCACATTTTAAACTTAAAGGATTAAAGTAGAACCTGACACAAATATAAAAAACTAAAAGTACACTTTAGCATTAAAAAGGTGATTTTAAGAATTCAATGCTTTTACAAAATTTCAGAAATTAAAACCAATTTAAGCGATTTGATTGTGGATTTGATTTGATCTAACCAATTTGTGAATCTTTTTTTAAAAAAATATTTAAGAATTGCTTTTACAAAATTTTCCAACCTTATTAAAATTAATTCCCCCTATAATAACATAGGAATTTGAAAAAGAATTTTTTAGAAAATAGATATCTAAAGAAGACTAAAACATTAAATAAATTGAAGGTAAATGAGAAAGAAACTAACTAAATTAAATTGATTGAGTATTGATTATTAAGTCATGTGAAGGAAGGTAAAGATCCTCTTAATAAGATTTTATTGTTAAAGCATACATTTTTTTTGTACACGTTAAAGTATGAATTTGATTTATATCATGTTTCAATTAGATTTTGTTAAATTAAAAATATACTTTTAATCACATGTTTTTAATAATTTCAGTTGAATTAACGTAAAATAATGACTCGATAAATTTAAATGTTGATTATGCAATAAAATGTAAGTAAAATATGTTTCAAATTTAATTCTCTACTTTAATTATTTTTATATTTTAAAATTTAACCATATTTTATCTATATTTATTTGTTAAACTTGTTAAGTCATTATTTTTCTATAAACGAAATTAACATGTTAAAACTGTAAGACTAAAAACATATATTTTGAACTTAAGGAACTGAATTAAAAAAATTAATTAAACACATGATCATGACTGATGGCTACTTCTCATTTTTCTCCCCAATATATATCTCAAGAAAGAACCACAAGCAAGTAGCAACAATCTCGAAACACGGAAATAAGGAGGAAGACAAGGCTAATACTGTAATTTCATAATAGAATTTGGATGTTCACGCGTGAGAGAGGCATTTATGTGTTCGTGTGGATTAAGGAGCATGCGTCGTGTGGGTGGCGGATGAGGATTGAGAGAGAGAGAGAGAGAGAGAGAGAGAGAGACGGTCCCTCTAGAAAAGCAGTGAGGGGATAAAGACAAAAAGCCTCCGGTCGGCAAACATGGGATGCTCGTGGGCCCTACCTTGGGCCTTGGGCCCACAGACGCTCCCCTAAAGTTCAAAAAAATGCTGTAAGAAGAAAATAATAAAGTAACCTAAAAAAAAGAAAAAAAAAAAAGATGCCACCTTCATTTCATCCATAGTTTTTTATACAAAAAATGGAAAATAAGAAAAATACTCCCAAATTCACCCGACAAGGCTTCAATGGCTTAGAATAAGGAAAAAGGATCCACCCACTCTAAGATACGGTTTAATTTTTTTTTTTTTAGATAAGATAGGGTTATGACAATCAGAACTAGATTCGTCAGGAGTGTAAACTATTTTTTGAGAAAATAAGTTAAATTTATTTTTAATATTTTTTTAGAAGAATTTGAGTAAAAATTTAGTGGGTTAAAAATTAGCAAATGAATTGTGCAAAATAAATCATATAGTACTAATATATATATATATATATATCTAATTTTCTAAAAGTCGGCGGTGCAGCTGAACCCGTTAAATACAAGTAGGTCCACCCATGATCATAACGATATTTACTAACCAATTGAGATTGAATCTAAAGGAATAATTTAGCCATTCGCAATATAGTCAATCAATGTTTAAATTTCTGTTAAAATTGTACACATTTAATATTCGGTAATGTCTCAAATAAAGTTACCTCTAATAAAAAATTGGGGAAAAATTCGATTGAATCTAAAACGTTAGGGAAAATTCGATTGAATGGGTTTTACGCTGAAGAGGAGGCTTTTATTCGAATAACACATGTCTTATTCGAATGTAAACAAACATCCGTTAAAGATCTGTTGCTCCAGATGAAAAATATTACGTCTTATAAACTTCCGGGGTGAATCCAATCCCAAGAAAACTTCCAGATACTCAGTGTTCTAACGTGTATACTTTCATGACAAAAATACTACTTAACCAAAAAAATGATATTCCCTCTCTCTCCCTCCCTCTCTCTCTCTATGTAATGTGTGCATAATGCATGTGCCTTTGAAAGAGACCTTACATTGGTTTTGTATAGAAGTCGGAAACAAAGTTATCAATCAAAGTTTATATAATATAATGGCTATGATTCGATCTGATGATCTCTATACACTTTTAATGGTCATTGTTGATATGTGTATATAGTTAGATAGTCAATATATTTGTTCATCTAAATTAGCATCTATCCAAGAAGTCAATGGAATTAATTCATGTTTGCCTTACCTTTATAAAAATAATTTTATGTAATTCGTGATAAAACTCCTTTTACATACTAACCCATAATAACATAACTTAATTTTTTAATGGAAAAAAAAAGTTTTTAGGTAGTTAGATCCCGCATGCATACCAGAGTGTGGGTATACCTCTATACTCGAATAATGTTTACATAGGCACTTAAAAACCGTCCATCAATAATATCTTTGAAATATGGAGATAATATTTAAATAAAGATGTGAGTAATCATGTTAATAAGAAAAATATATTAAGCCCCCTGAAATAAGTTCTTTAATTGGGTCATACTTGTACACCACCGACCCAAGCAATACTTTAATTGTGATAAAGAGAGACGATAGACCAATTGAGTACGAAATCTTGAATTTTAAACGAGAAAAAAATATCTTCCAACAAGGTCAATGAATCTTTTGAAAAATATTTAAAACCGATTTTATTTCAAAATATTCTAATTTTGAGATGAACATTATGGAAGTCCAACGTGATGTTGTATGTTTGGGAATCTGTTAGTACAATGACATTTTACATAAGTCGAGGTAAACATGTAAAAGAAATTTTATCTTGATTTACGTAAATATGATTACCAGACGTGAACATTGTCAGAAATAAAAAAAATTAAAGAGAATTAAGAATTAAAAAGGCTATGGTAATGATGGAAAAGTGGGCTTTCACTTTCACTCCACGAACAAAAGATATCATCAGTATCATATAGAGCTAAACTGAGATGATGTGAAGAGAAGGCTGAGTGGGATGATTTTGATGAGCTGATGAAAGAATGGCTAAAAGAGGAAAAGAAAACAGCTCCTACACTTACTTGGCCTGTTTGGGAATTGGAAGTACTTTACATAAAATGAAGTAAATATGTGAATAAAATTATCTCGTTTTACAAAAAACACTGTTGAACAGGCTTTTAAACTCTCCAGAAATGTTGCCAGACAACCACCGATGAGGATCACACCCAGCTATGGCTGGAGTCCTTGCCACAACTGAATATGCCAGATAATCGCCTAAAAAATTTGTGCAAAGAGTGGAATTGGAAGGACGCTTTGGTTATAACTTTACTGGGGGAAAATACAAGTTTACAGATGATGAAGGATAGAGTCTCTTGGATGCCAAAATAAAAAAAGGTTTGATCTCATTGATTCACCCAACTTTTACTGTGTATTCCGCCCTAAGGATAAAGAATTGAGGAGGAACATTGTTGTTTGATAGTCCATGGCTGATTCAACAAGGGCATTAATTGCCTGTTTAAAGATGGATTCCCAACTTTAATACGTATTGTAATTATAAAGTTAGGAAGGTTGCAATTTGGATCCAATTCGAACTCCTACCTTGCCCATGTACGTGTATGTAAGTCAGAAGAATGCTTATTTAAGTTGGGTAAATATGGTTGGAATGGCTCTTAAGGTTGAAATAAACACACTGGCTCAATGCAACAATCACAATATGGCATTAGAAAGGGGGGAAATTTGCTAGAGTTAGTGTGAAGGTTGATCTTAACCAACAACTGAAATCCCGTTTTGACTTAGAATAAAAGAATATGCACAGTTAAATATGAAGGATTAGGCATGATCTATTTCAAATGTGGAAGATATGGACATTGATGTAGAGAGGAGATAACATAATATATTAGAAACCGTCCATTGACGATTATGTTTATTGTTAAATCTGTCTATCGTTTTCTTTTTCAAGTACACAGTAAGATGGGGATACTATTTGAAAGATTATTTGGTGATGACATCGACCAGAGAACATTAAATCCTTCTTATTGCAAGCAGGACATGACAGACTCCACACTGCTCAATTGAGAGTTAGCCGAGGATTGGCTACTTTAGCTCAGTGTCCTTATGGTTGTGCACAGAAGGAAGATATGATGCATCTCCTTCAAGATTGTCCAAGGGCTACAGAATGCTGGAAGTCCATAGTGAAGCATACTAAATGGGGGATGTTCTTTTCCCTCCAAGGAGCTGATTGGTTAAAATGGATGTCAAAGTGTTGAGAAAATCTCATGGGACATTCTTTTCAGCTATATGTGCTGGGAGATATGGGTCTCAAGATGCAGTAAATTTTTCCGGAGGGGAGGATCATACTGGGAAGCCAAATGCAAACTCAACTTTCTTTAAAGCATGCTAAAACTAGGTCATCATCCAGAAGTGGAGCCTAAGAAGACAACAATCCAATGTTTCCCATACCGAGCTCCTGGATGAGAAGGTTGTAAGCTAATAGTTGATGGATCAGTCTTACTGAATGGAAGAAGCGCCTATGGAGGGTACCTCAGAGATCACAATGATAGATGGGTAAGTGGTTTTAATTGTAAACTAACCAATGCTCCGTTGGTGGTTGTTGAACTAAAGCCTTTGTTGGTCCAAGGGGTTCAAGCAAATTATTCTAAAATTTGATTGTATAGAAGCAATCAATTACTTCTTAAGGGGGTATAAGCCTCATTACCCCGTTAAGGATGTGGTCAACGATCTTAGATTTATTATCCATAGAGATTGGTAAGTAGCTATCATTTATGTTTATAGAGAGATGATATTTGCCGATCAATTAGTTAAGTACTTTCACAGTTTAAATATTAGTTTTTGTATTTTTGATCAACTTCCACCTTTTATATGAGAGGCGAACATTGATGAAAGAATAACCAATAGATAGGCGTGATGTAATCCTTTTGTTTTGAGTTATGGAATACATATGTTATTAAAAAAAATTATTCAACGTGAAGGAGCCTGACTTTGAAAGTCTCATGCGAAAAAATAAAAAATAAAACTCTCGGTTTTCATCTGACTTCATTTTATCACTCCACATTCCTATTTGTACACTTTAATTTGTATATTTTATTTTTAATTCATATAATTTCTCATCTTTTTATTTGTTATGCGTGAAATATTAGTCTGTTTGATTTGACAAACACACAAAAGGATAAGGAGCTAACTCAATAAAGGTATTAATTTCATTGAGAGAAACTTAATATCGTACTATTAAACACATAATATTAAGCTTTCACAGATGATGGTTGTTACTGAGAAATTTAGTGTTCATGGAGAAATTTTCCCAAGAAGGCTTGTTTCGCGGAGCGTTAAGAAAATGAAAATGCACGTTCAACAGTATTTTTTCATAAAACAAGACAATCTCTTTCATATATTAATCTCGGTTTACGTAAAAGTACTTCTCTACTGCGTTCCCAAACGGTCACCGAATTACGATTATCGTAAAATTGTCCTTTTTTTAGTTACTATAAAAAAGTTTTGCAATTCATCAATGGTAATCTAAAGTCAATTACAATATATCATCCCCTCAGCATTGTATCATACAAATCTGAAACCTTTTCATGTGTGTCGTCAGACTGCTACATTTGATCTCTATGTCAAGAAAAACTAATCGTTATATCCATCCTTTAGTTGAAGCTATTTAAACGCGGTGAAGAAGTATTTTTACGTAAATTGAGATAAATAGATGAAAGAGATTATTTTGTTTTATGAAAAATACTGTTGAACAGGCTTTTAGAGTCTCCAGAAGTGTTATCAAACGGGACCATTAGCATAAATATTCCTCCTATGGAGTATAGAGCTATTCTCTTTGTTACAAAATTTCACTCAACCAATTGGTTCCGGCTTAATGGTGATTTGGGCTGAGCTTGGTAGGACGAACTACGGTTCAATCCCCATAGGACCAATTGGGAGGGGGCTAGAACCTAACCATCTAGAACTGTTTCCCCGAATCCAGATTAATACTGGATGGGGTTTAACCTATCTTCACCCAAAAAAAATTTCACTCATAAGCTTTCTTTAGCTATCTAGTCTCTCCACATTTTCATGTTGCAATTTTTAAAAAACCTTATTATTTTTTTGTTAGCACATCTATCCTTCTATTGATAACAATTATGTTCAATACATTAACAGGTACTAAATGTAGATACCTTTTCAAATAAAAACTTAAATATTAATTCACTATATTATATGAACATTGATTTATTATATCGTGAATGATCAATTGATATTGAAGTGGTGACATAATGTGGTTGCTTTTGGGAAGGGCAAGACAAAGGAGAGACAAATTTAAAGTGACTTTGGACAGCACGAAGTGTTTTGGTTGTGGACTCCAGAAATTCCTCAACAATGAAGGATCTTACAGATACCACTTGCCAAAAAGAAAGTGGCGTGCCATGCACGTGGCATATCATTCATTAATTAAAAAAAAAAAAAGCAAGATCTCATTGGGATTTAATTATGAGGATTAAGGGCCTACTATCTTTTTAGTCCTTAAATTATCATCCACTTGAAAATCACTCTCTTAATTATCTCTTTATATTGGAGGTGGAAATATATCAAGTTAGACTAAACTTTGGTTAAGTCTGAAGTTTTAAAGGATGCTTAAAGTCTAAGCATGAACCTAAACCTATACATAGACTATTTTTAGACTCAAGTTTTAACCTTCATAAGGCTTGATCTAGCCTAAAAACTTTTCAAAGGCCAACTTATTAAGCCAGACTAGACTTTGCCTAAATAGCCTGAGCTTGTAACGGGGGTTTAAAGTCTAAACTTGAACCTAAACCTGTACATAAGCTTTTTAGACTCGAGTTTTAACCTTCATGAGGATTAACCTAGCCTGGAGCCTTTTTAAAGGCTACTTGCAATGTAAATCTTTTAAAAGACATCATATTTCATGCCTCGAATGCTGTGAAGGCTTTAAGCTTACCAAAACTTCCATTTTATATATCAGCTTCATATTTTACAAATGGAAGACTTTAAACGAGCTTTGAACCTATTTAAAGGTTATATGTAATTAAACAAATTAAGTCTACCTGCTTGTAAGCTAGGCCTTTACAAGAAAGGCTTAACCTATTTAAATAAGCAGGTTTTTTCTGAAGTATGACCTCATCAGGCTTTAACCAAGGTAGCCATAGGCTCGAGCTAATGCCTCATAATATGACCCAACAGCCAAGAAATGGTGTGTTGGGTTGGATTTTTTTAGATCGTTTGGATGCGAGTCTTTTTAAACTTCACCTGCATAACCCACTAACTTGCAGATCAGCTTGGCAACCCGCTTTTTTTTAGTTTGATTTGTGGATGATGGTGTGCCAGGCAAAGAGAAGGCTCTGACCGGAAGATGAGGAAGTGGTCTGATGGCAAGGAAGAAGATAAAGGTTGACTAGGCATGGGTGATGAGCCACATCGACACAAACATGTTACAGAGAGATTTAACAGTCAAAATTAACCATTTTAATAGATCAGATGATATTGCTACATTTTTCGCACTCCAGAGTAAAATTACCCTTCAAAATCCTTCTATACACTAACGCTCTTAGGTGAAAACTTCTGAGGTAAAAATGAACATTAACCCTACTATAAATTAAATTTATAAAAAAAAGATATTTTAAGTTTGAGTTGAAAAATTATTATGTATAAGAAAATATGAAAACAATTTTGTCGGGTTAGATTCGCTAAAAAGTAATCATTCATAAGATGGATCTTTTTAACTAGACCCACAAAAATTAACCCATATTATCAACTCTACCATACTCTCTAGTCAAAAGATTTGGTTTATTTCATATCTATTTTGCAGCCGCTTTCCTCTCTTGTCATAAGCTTCCATTTTATTGAATGCTTGTCTTCAAACATTCTAGGATATTCTTTCAAGTGACTTGACCATTTCTTCAAAAACTTTCAACCTTTTTTTTTTGGTTTTGGTGAAGTCAGCCGTTCAAATTTAATTTGAATAACGGTCCTCAATAAACTAGAGACTAAATTATGCATTCATATAATTAATTTAATGAGGATGACTTATATTAATAACAAAAAAAATACTCTATAGCCGAAGGCAAATTTGAGATCTAAATGCCTAAAAGAAGATCAAAGAGGCACACACGTGTCAGGGGTGTCCTCCTATGTTTAATTTATGGTCTAAAGACAATTTATGATCTAAAGGAATAAAACAACATGCACGTGCCGGAGTGTGTGTGCGTGTGTCTTTTTTTTTTAAATATAATTTAAGGTCAAAGGCAAATTTGAGATCTAAAGGAATAAAACAAGATCATGGATGTGTTTGTGTGTGTCCTCTTATGTTTAAGGTCAAAAGCTGATTTGAGATCTAAACAGTTAAAACAAGATGAGTATAATTAAAAATCAAAGGCCAGTTTGAGATCTAAAACAAACTTGGAGATGTGTGATTATCATCCTCTATGTTTGATTTAAAGTCAAAGGTTAATTTGAGATCCAAAGGTTTCTATTTTTAAGGTAAAAGGCCAATTTGAGATTTACCTTAGATCCACATTTTTTTTTGGTAACACGAAGGCAAATTGGGCCTATGGCCCCCCTTTTTCTCCCCGGTATCTGACATCTTTTCCTGAGTCCCTAGCCTTCTTTCATACTGAGCCAGATAACCCGGGGCAATCGACTAATCCAGAGCAAGGAATTCGAGTGGCGCACCCCCTTTTAGGCGCTTTACACCAGGGGTAGGTATCCTCTACCTTCGAGCGTGGCTCCCAGGGATCGAACTCTCGACCCCTAGGGAAGTGACAGCCGCACTGACCACTGCACTCCGACGCTCGGTGGTCACCTTAGATCCACATTTTAGATGAACTTGTCCTTCACTTTCAAAACCAATGAATATGTTTATAGATTCACTGATGATAGCCAAAAAGGGGGAAAAAGATCAAGTGAAACTCTTTCCCAGACGAGAAATGGCCTAACTTCTTTGTGTATTTTTTTAGGTTAATACCATTGTTAATAATCATAGTTTAATCAAATTTTAGTTTTAGTCTCTGCAAATTATTTTAATTCCTATCGTTTTATAAAGATTTGATTTGAATTTAACAACAAATATTTTATATTTTTAACAAATTCTAATTTTGATTCATATACTTAAATTTAGGATAAGTCCTTATAAAACTATTTGGACCAAAATCAACAATTTGAAAATTCATTAAACTATAAGAATCAATAATGAAATGACCTTTTCTCTCAAAGATAAATTCAATTCAATCTATAGAAACATGATGATAGCAATATTCACTTTCAACCATGTATTATCAATTTTTTTTCAACAAAAAGAAAAACCCTTGAAAGAGCCCATTTAAATAGTCAAATGTGTGAAAGTGTAGACCGCGACAGATAAAAATCCACAAATCATTTGCTCGCAAATTTAACAGCAAACGTCTTAAAGGTTTATCCATGTGCTCTTGCATCAATTCAGGAATGTTTGCAGGCAAAGAGAGCTTTCAATAGAGACCAGTGCATTGATCAAAAGATCAAGATTGAAGCCAAACCCATTTAAAAAAATGGTTCTGGGATTATAAATATTGTATCTTAATGTTGCAAAGTTGAGGAACAATGGAACCAACATCGGCCATCATATTTGTCTAATCAATTGTTACTCTTGGCTAGCACAAGTCCCTTTTAAACTAATGTCAGAGTCTAGTAATTCAAATTTAATGGTAGTGAAAATACAGATAATGGCCATTATATCCAACACAAACTTGGTCCACTAGGACCAATTTATTGATAGAAAAACGTGGTTGAGAAACAGATATCACAGGGTTAACAATGACAAGCAAAAACCACTCATCATCGGAAGACTCGAAGGGAGTGGTTAACATTAGTAAAGCCTCCATCAACCATGAGGTTCTGACCACTTACATACCTTGAATCATCACTTGCCAAGAAGAGCACCGCATTAGCCACATCATTTACGGTCAATTCTACCCCTTGCAAGTTGGCATTTCGCCCGATAAATGAACGAAAACCGACTATGGCGTCCTCGGTTCTCTCATCTTCATGCAAATGAGCTAAAGACAGCCCGGTGAAAACAGCATATGGTGCCACACAGTTCACTCTTATTCCATGTTTCCCCAATTCAGCCGCAACATTCTTTGTGAGCCCCCAGATGGCATGTTTGGACCCGGTGTAAGCATGTGGTCCTAAGCCCCCGGTTGTACTCGATACACTAGATAAGGAAATTATTGATCCCTTCTTCAATGGAATCATGATTCTTGCAGCATGTTTCATCCCATGGAATACTCCCTTCACATTTATATTAAAGACCTTCTCGAATTCTGACATATCTGAATCGCGGATATCAGGACAAGGTGATCCAGAAATTCCAGCATTGTTGACTAAAATGTCAAGGGTGCCAAATTTACCCACAGTGAAGTCCACCGCAGAGCGAACATCATCCTCTACCGTAACATCACAATGAAAGAAGCAAACATTATTCGAGCCACCACCACCAAGGGATTCTGCAACCTGCAAACCAAGGTTGTCTTGCACATCAACAATGCAAACTTTGGCACCATGGAGGTGGAATAGGCGAACGATGCTTTCTCCAATTCCAGAAGCTCCTCCGGTAACCAGTGCCACTTTACCTAGTAACCTGAGGAAGAGATAACAATCAACATAATGTAACATGGTGCTTGTTTGGGAACTTCGTTCCCAAAACCGAGTATGCAAGCTGAGACAAAATCATCTCAAAATATGTAAAAACTATCTCAAAATTCATAAAAACCATCTTGAAATCCGTAAAACCATATAGAAATCCATAAACTGCGTTCTCCCAACGGAACTCCTTTCCCCCAACGGAGTTCCCAAACACACACATGGTAAGTGGGACAGGGGTAATGATGCAGAAGATCAACGAAAATTGTATGCCTGAATAAACGTATGTTATTGAGTACAGACAGAAATGTTGCCGAACCAAACATGTAATAGCAGGTAAAGAATGAGAATATGGAAGTGAGCAATTTTTAAAAAAACAAGAATAAAATTAATCAAGGATTTTAAGTCTGACCATGTATATTACATCCATTGGACCATTTGTCTCAGGCTGCTCTTTACCTCTCACGATAAGCACTTTTTCCTTGTCATAACTACAAGTCACTCCACTTTATCAACAGATCTTTCATCACAACGTTAAACAGAAACAATGGAAGAATGTTTGATCTCTCTCAGATTCTGGCTCCACCTAACGCTTAAACACTTGAACATCACATACATAAACGGTTTCATCATGAGGATAGAAGTTTCTCTACCATGGCGCATGAACAGTTTGGGCGTTAGCACAAGTGTCAATTATAGAAACACAGATACATCATCATTCCAGAAAATGATGGCTCTTTTTTTTTTTTACCTGAAGCATTGAACCACTCAAGAAGATCATATGAATAAATAATTTCTACCTCCAAATTACTTAAATATCTTTATTCATTATTTTTCACCCACCACAAGGACCAACTCACAATATAGTTACTCCAAGGGTGGAGAAGAGTGATGAAACAAGCACTTGTCTATGAATAAATAATTTCTACCTCCAAATTACTTAAATATCTTTATTCATTATTTTTCACCCACCACAAGGACCAACTCACAATATAGTTACTCCAAGGGTGGAGAAGAGTGATGAAACAAGCACTTGTCTATGAATAAATAATTTCTACCTCCAAATTACTTAAATATCTTTATTCATTATTTTTCACCCACCACAAGGACCAACTCACAATATAGTTACTCCAAGGGTGGAGAAGAGTGATGAAACAAGCACTTGTCTATGAATAAATAATTTCTACCTCCAAATTACTTAAATATCTTTATTCATTATTTTTCACCCACCACAAGGACCAACTCACAATATAGTTACTCCAAGGGTGGAGAAGAGTGATGAAACAAGCACTTGTCTATGAATAAATAATTTCTACCTCCAAATTACTTAAATATCTTTATTCATTATTTTTCACCCACCACAAGGACCAACTCACAATATAGTTACTCCAAGGGTGGAGAAGAGTGATGAAACAAGCACTTGTCTATGAATAAATAATTTCTACCTCCAAATTACTTAAATATCTTTATTCATTATTTTTCACCCACCACAAGGACCAACTCACAATATAGTTACTCCAAGGGTGGAGAAGAGTGATGAAACAAGCACTTGTCTATTTACTACGGTTAAAATGAATATCTTAAGGAGAGAGACAATAATGGAGCTGTACAACCAGAACAAGTAAGAGAATGCATTGTGAATTCCACATTATAAAACTTCAAATTAACAAGAAGTATGTTCATGCTTCACAAGAAATTGATATGTTTCAAAGGCTGCTGATGGAGATTCCATAGAACTGAACTGGGAGCAAGATTTCCCTATGGAGATACTAACAAGAAGATTTTAGAAAGACTACTAGAGAAATTTCAAGGTCAGCTAGTAAGGAGGATTTAAGAGTTTGATATAATATCAAAAGCAGTGAAGCAGTACTACATAATATAACTTCTTTGGGAAAACAACTAGAGTTTTCGAGCAAGCAGGAGTCATCTAAAAAATAAAAAACAAGGCTACAGTGAGAACTGAGAAACGAGAAACGCGCATAATCTCTGATCAATAATTTTAAGCTGGAACCCAAGCAAGTAGCTCAACAGTTGAAATTGAAACATATAATTATATTGTTGATATAATCAAAAGGGACCAAAAACTTCTAACGAAGTCAACAGGGTAAGTTCAGAAGCGTCAAAGCAAGTCAAACGCAAGCCGAAAAATCTGTATAAAGGCTCCTCGCCTAATCTGATAGCACACAAAATTGAAATCCACTACTCAGCTTCAGTTGCTTCAAGCAGATCTAAATCCAAAAACAGATTTCAATCATTCGAAGGAGGATTTAACATATTGCATGCAGACTGCAGAGTTACCAACAGAAATCGGACAAGCAAGAAGGGGGATTCAAGAACCAAGCATGTTAGTTACCTTTGAGATGGAAGCGAGGCCAGAGCATTCACGTTGACGCCGGCCATAATTGTGATAATATCTCAGTGTGGGATATAGCTCACTATCTTTCTCCGACAAGCAAAGCACACGTATCCATGTGAATACACACACGTATATACTTGTGAGGAAATGACCTTCAACATTACTGTTACTGTTCTCCCTTTTTTTAACGCCACTGCTTTGTTCCCCCATTCTCTCCGCCGCTTTCTCGGTCGACGGTCGACCCGTCTTCGATTGCAACGCAAACACTAGTTCTCTGCTCACTCGGACCCGGCCACGCGCGTCCGAACTCCGATCTGACCCGGAAACCGAAACTCTTGAGTCTAGCCTTGTCCTCTTCTCCCGCCCCGCCCTCCAAGGCTAAAGTTCACTTCGATATGATGAACCACAGCGTGGCGGGCGGGTGGTCCGGGTTTGCGTAGATCCCGATCCGTGAGGTGAGAAGCACGCGCTTGAAAACCGTTAAGTGAGGGAGGAGGGTATCTGGGTATGCCAGGATAGTGAGTATATGCTTGTTTAAAAAAGTTTATTTACTTTCTAAAAGCACATTTAACAGTGTTTTTTTATAAAAGGAGATAATTTTCTTCACATATTTATCTTGATTTACATAAAAGTACTTTTTTGCTACATTTCAAACCGTCACAATAACTAACAAACGTGGGCCAAAACTAAAGAAATAAGATTCTTTTTTTATCATATAATAAATATCTGTCCATTAATTTTGTGTTTTTATTAAAAAATTATCCTCATTCAAGTTAATATGATTAGGTTAAGCAGCCAATAATCTATCTAGAGATATGAAACCTTGGTGGAAGGCAGTTTTTGATCAAAGTACTGTTAGGCAATAAATTTTGTACATAAATCTTACTAATAACATTTTTAATGTTGTTTTTATTGATTTTAACATTATTATTTAATGGGTTAAAGGGTAAATTTATCTTGAAAGCACCCACAAAGTTGCATCAACGGTTTTGTTTGACCAATGATAAATTGCCACATGTTTTCATTAGCCAAACAAAACCCTTTCAATAGTTAAACTAACAATCAGGTGAGATTGCACCGTTTTTACAATTTCTGGGGTTTAGTCAATATATTGATTAAATATAAAATAAAAACAACATTTACATGCTATAAATGTGTAGAGACATATGTCTAGCAAAATCTACTGTGAATGTTG
>JANTPZ010094011.1:0-12612 GCA_025593235.1 Vachellia pachyceras
GCAGGCCAACTCATTACCATGTCTTGTGGGATGAAAACCAGTTCACTTCTGATGAACTCCAGAAGTTAGTTTACAACTTATGTTATACTTTTGTTAGATGCACCAAGCCAATCTCTTTGGTCCCTCCTGCTTATTATGCCCATTTAGCTGCATACAGAGGAAGACTCTACCTTGACAGGTCAGATTCCTCTGCTTTATCCAAAGGTATCTCTTCTTTATCTAGAGCTGCACCTCCAAAGACAACACCTCTTCCAAAACTTAGTGAGAACATCAAGAAGCTTATGTTCTACTGCTAATAATGATTATATATATATATATATATATATGACTCTACCTTTGTAGGATTAGTGGAGCATTAAGAGGGCAATAGGTATGTAATCTTTTGCTTTTCTAAATCAAACAAGCTGTCCGAGGTGGCCAATTTGCTTGTTATGATACTTTTCTTTTACTTTAATTGTAACTTCAATCTACTTGCCTATGCTCCAGAGAGACATGATATTGGAACATTGAAAGAATGCTTCTTGATTTTAGGAGATTATTGCCGAATGCAAGTCACATAACTCCCCAATGCATCGGAATGATTGGCTGAGAATTCATTGGAGGTTTCAACTTGATTGATAAACAAAATGGACAGAATATTACTCTTTAATAAATGTTCACCGAAAAATTGAACTACAAAGCGAATTTTATATTAAGGTCGGGGAAGGAGATACATAGATAGAAATTTGAGACAGTGAGAGAATAACAGTTAGGCCTTCAAATGGGAATGAGCGACGCTTCCTGATAAATTTTTTGAAAACTGAGTTGTAAATGATGATTCAAATAACTACATATTTAGGAATTTCAGTTGTAAACAAGGAATTCCCTTCCTCATCAATAAGTGTGTATGTTTTTATGAATAACAAAAAAATAAACCTCCACATTCCCTCCAATTCTTGTCCTATTTTAATTGTCTAAATAGGTGGGGACAGATTTCCTGGAGTGCTCACGTTTACGAGTTTTCTAATTGAAGTATTAAAAAATTCTATTATTTTTAAATATTGAAATCATAATCAAAATTTACAGAAAAAAAAGAATAAAAGTACTATTGAATTTAAAATATTAGAAAGACATTTAAAAATTTACTTTTTAAAAAAGTAAAACTCAATAATGAATTCCATAAAATTTAGCAGTGATTAGAGTAGAGCCATCCATTTACATGGAGCTCAAGCTCAAACACTTGTGCGTGTGGACCGATATTCATTATGTTTTCATACTCCTAAATATAACAGGTAATTAAGTAATTCACGTGTTTAAAAAATTAAATAATTAAGTTATTCATAAAAACATATATTGATTTTTCTATAATACCCATCATTTTAATCATACAATAAGTTTAATTATGAGGATAGTTTGAGAAAATATATAAATATATATATATATATATATAACACGAGACAAGCTTAAGCTCTTGCATTTAATTAGAGGGAGTATTTCATATTAACTGATAATCAATGATTTTAGCTTTAATTTTTGGTAATTGTTTTTTTTTTTTGAAATCTTATACATTTTTGGTAGAGGATACTACTTTATATCATTTATATAAGATACAGTTGAATTTTTTAAAAGATTTAAAAATATAAATAAATTATTTGATTATAAAATAGATTACAAAATATTTATTTATATTATTAAATCATATATCAATTTATAAGTTGGAAAAATCATTTGGAAGAAAAATTATAAATATACTAGTTAAATAACTTTTTTAATATCCCTAAAAGATCAACTTACCCTTATATTAAGAATAAGATGTAATATAATAAAGGTTTAATACAATCTTTTGTCCATCGAGTTTACTTTCATTATAATTTTGGTTACTCAAACTTAAAATCAGCGTTTTCCCCCTTAAGAAGCAAAATTGTTCAAATTTTTTTGCCAGTAATCCAAATTTTTAATATGTTATAAGAATTAATATTAAATAAAATAAAAATTTAAACTTTCAAGTTAAAATAGGTTTTGTATCTTTAGCTTTAATTTAAGACACCAAACCTTATAATAAAAGATCTTGGTGGTTTCTTGTGAGGGCTGAATGATGGATGATGAGGGGATGAAGAGAAAGGAAAAAAAATAAATACTCATGTATTTCTGAAGTGTCACATCATATACATATTCAATTAAAATATTTAAAGTGCACTTTAATGCAGATCAAATATCTCATAAATTTCTTCTAATCATCTATTTTTCTATAATGAATTATAAAAAATAAATAATTATAAAAAATTTATGAGATATAAAGTGCATATATGAAATACTTTTATTGAGTAGAACATAAATAACATGACCTTTACAAACATAAAAAAATTTCTCTCAGCAAAGTTGTTCTGTTCGTTCCATCAGGTAAAATGTTAAGGCCACTGGAACTCTCAGTCCGAGTTTTGCCATTCCTTCCATAGGATTTATTTGGAAGAACGTTTAGAAAAATCAAACATATATTCAACGATGTTTTTATATAAAACGAGATAATTCCCTCCACTTATTTACTTGAACTTACGTAAAAATACTTTTATACCATATTTTTAATCGAGTTCGTAATATTCTCTCTCGTTCTGAGGGCTCTCTCTTTTACCAATAACGATTAAAAACACACACAGCCATCTGTATTATTAATAATTTGTTTTTGAAGAAGTGAGGTCTCTCAAAATATCTTCCTTCCCCACCACTCTCTGCCCCTTCCACCTCCCTATAAAACTTTTTCTAAATATTAAACAGATATGGGCATTGCATTATGGATAAATAACTATCGAAACTATTTTTTCAATTTATTTTTTTATCTGAAATTAAGTATAACATATGAGTTTTATCTCAATTTATATAAACACCATTTTTTAACAATTTAACAAATAGGTACAATACGTAGTATTCTCTCATATGGTCAATTCTTTATGTCAATGTTTATTTTAGTTGTATAAAAGTATGTTTACGTAAATCGAGATAAGACTCTCTTCTTATATTTTTACCTTGCAAACTATAATTCATATTGGAAAAGTAATTTTTAGCACTAATCCAAACAGACCTTATATAAACAAAAATTTGACTTTGTCGGAAAATTAATTTATTTTTCCATTTTTACTCACAATTAACTATGTATTTCTCATATTTTTCTTCTCTTTTTCCACTCGTTCTCTATTACAACTAACTAGTTAATTTGTGAATATTAATAAAATTAGTTAAGATAGTTACTTGTAACAAATATATATTAGTTTATCTAAAATATCCATTTTAATCATGTTTATTGTAATAATCCCTTGATAAAGATGTCTTATTATGTAAAATCAATCTGGATACTTAATTGGTGATCATAAATAGTGCCGGTAAAGCAGGTCAGCCCCCGGGATGCGGGCTGGCCCTCGCGGGTTAGCGGGCTGGAAAACCCCAACCTGCCAACCCGTCATCTTTTTTATTTTTTAAAAAATTAAAAACAAATTCTTTTTTATTTTTTACCTAATTTTTCTTATAAGATTGCATATTTATGCTATTCTCTTTTAAATTCTATGAATAAGTGTTCAATAATTTTCTAAAAATAAAATTTAATATTAATTTTATCCTTATAAAAATTATTGGGATGAAAAAAGGTAAAAATATATCAGATATAATAATTAAAAAATAAAAAAAAGTAAAAAAAGCGGGCTGAAGGGCCAGCCCGCCAGAACCCGCTGTCCAGACATGGCGGGCTAGATCAGCCCACCTCCCTGGTGCCCGCCAGAAAATGGTGGATTAAACATTTTTATTTAAAATTAAAGTGAACCTTTATAAAGCTCTTATAAAGAAATTTGGATGAGAGAAATATTCATCAAATATTTCACTTCCTGTTTTTTGTTTTAGCAAAATCAAAGTTTTCACTTAATAAATTTGGATTTACTCATCTTTTGTTAATATGCACGGACAATATTCCATATTTATCTTAATCTAGACTATCCATGTTTATTTTGGAAAATTTAAATTCAATTTAATTATTTTTGTTTAAACAATGTTTTATTTTAATAATATAGAATTCAAAATAAAGATAGTATTATAATTAACAGTTATTAAAAAATATACTTGTAATTGGAAAAACTGCAAAATAAAGATTTTAAATCTAGATCATTCAAATAAGAATTTGAGTGGTTCATATTTCATCATAAGAATGAGCGTATAATGCTCATCGCAGTTAATAATGATAACTTCCTCATATTAACTTATTTTATATTGTCTTTTTTCCCTTAAAATAAAGTTTAAGTGGATTGAATCTTTTAAAGTATCAGAACAAGACAAGTCTCAATACTAAAAAAACATGCAAGTAATACTTACAATACAATAGGGAATTTCCTAGCATTATTTATGGTGTAATTTTTCTTGTATGAATATTTTCATAGTAAAAAATGTTCTTTGACACTATGTTGATACAAAGTTAACAGTAAATATCCACTATCAGAAAAATATATTGCTAAATGGTTATTTTCTTTTAGAAAATTTTCATTTAACGATAGAAAATATTAGCGACCCTCGTTTTAATGACGGATTTTTAGTCGCTAAATAGTATTTTTCTGATAGTGATCCATGAGTCAGTATGCAACACTGAAATGATTTTGATATTTAAGGAATGACATTGGTCAAATAAATAGTTTATGATGCCTAATATTCCTCATGAAATAATGTGAGGCAAAAATGTTCTTTAACCTTTTTTTCTTAATTCATATTAAGACAAGGTTGAAAGATTAAAAGCCATTTACACAAATATTTATATGTAAACCAATCCCTTTTTTTAAGATGAGATCTTACAAACTCTATAAACCTTTATCAGTACGGAAAGGGCACACAAAGTTTTATTGTCACTTTCATTACATTTTATGAAATTAATATTATTATTTACCGTCAAGAATTTTATTTTATTTTAAAAATAATGTCTTATTATATTTTTGTATCACCCCCGATTTTTAACGTAACAGTTCATTTTTCTTTGAGGTTAAAAAAGTTAATTAACATATATATTTATTATTTTTTTCATAATAATTTGATTCACATATAAAATGATATATAATTTAATAATATATATAAATATTTTAGAATATATATTATAATTAAATGATTTATTTAATTTTTAAATCATAAAAAATTCGACTGCCTTGCAGGTAATATTAACTTTGGAGAGAGCTCTTACCGTACGTACTCTTGAACACTTTTGTTTGGTGAACACTGCTGGATATAAATATAAATATATATATAATTTGACATATAGGATATAAATATTATATCTTTAAATTATAATATAAGAATAAATAAACATTATATATAATATAGATTTATATATAAAATATAAGTATAATTTTATTTTTTTAAATTTTGTAAACATGCCTATTTATAAGCTTACAAGCCAAGCCTTAGAAAAAGATTTGACATGTTTTCATATTTAAGCCTTTAAATAAATTTTAACCTAAAATTTTGGGCAAATGGGTCAAACCTGTTCAGTGGCGTTTGACAGATCGATTGACCTATTTTCACCCCTAATAACAAGTGAAAGAAACTTATTGAAAAATCCTTGAGATTTGTATGATATTATATCCTTTGGTTGGAATCATACGGTGTTTCTTTAAAAATGTTTACCAGTTTGAGTGCAATCAATATTGCATTTGAATTTTGGAGAATTGAATAAAACTTAATACTCCTCTAGTACAATATATATGTGGTAGAGCTAGACAAAATTTTTTTTATCTTATTTATAAGCTACATCATTAAATTTTCAAAATAATATAATATTTTACCTTTAATTTATTATTGTATAAACTTTATTCTCACGAGGTATAATGTATATTAAATAAAAATAAATTTAGAAAGCTGTTAGATTTTAAAGTAAAGTTAAAATAAATTTAAGAGTTTTTCAGTTTTTTTTATGAAATATGTCGTTGAAAGTGACTTATTATAGTCATACGCAAGAATTCATGTTACCTTATATTTTTTCCACATTAATTTCATTGGTTAAACAGCATTTAATTTCCCGTGACAAGAGCTTGAGCACGCGTGGGAGCTGGGAATGCACAGAGAGATGGCGAAGTGTGTGTTTGAGAATTTCGTTGGGAGAATGAATTTTGTGGATTTCGAGATAGTTTTACGGATTTCAAGATGGTTTTTATGGATTTCGAGATGGTTTTTACAGATTTCAAGATGGTTTTATCTCGATTTACGTGCACCGTTTTGACAACGATGTTGTCAAACAAGCACGAAAGCTTTTTAGCATCCTGATTCAACAGAAACTTAAAAGTTAAAAAAAAAGGTTAAATTCATTCTAAATTTCTATACTTCTAAACAAATTTTTATTTTAATCTCTATATCTTGTACCATCTAAAGCATGGATTCTTAAATTTTATATAAGGATTTAAATTTGAGCTTAACAGTATTGGATGTGTTTGAGAAAGCTTATCAACACCCCAAAAGCACGTTCAATAGTGTTTTTCCGCAAAACGAGACAATCTCCTTCATACATTTACCTTGTAAATGGTAAAAGTACTTCTATACCGTTTTATCAAACGAACCCATTAACTCGGCTCACATGGTATTAACTTCGTCAATTATATTAGCTGCGTTTGGTTTGGCCGTTTGGCCAACGGACACTCTTACCGAGACAAAATTCCTCTCACATAAAGTACCTCAGAATCTGTGTCCGTTTTCCCAACGGCCTTACCAAACAAAGCCATTAAAGTAAACAGCTGTCTAAAACAAATGAAGCTTAATTGTAGATATCAAAATTAAAATTCATTAAAAATATAATGATCAAAACAATGACTAATGAAAAGCATCGTAATGAACAAAATTAAACACCTTGTAAATTGAGAACAGAAACCATGTTAAACACCTTGCAAATTTAGAGATAAGTGTAGGTAAATAGGAGATTTGAAAGTAAATAGGCAAATTTAAGACCGTTAAGTGCATAGGAATGTAACCTGCTACCTAAGACTGATAAAGTGGTAGATTAGGAAAGTTGTGAAAAAGTTCATTTAAAGTTTATGAGATAATATAGGAATCGGAATATCTTAATTTACGGAAAACAATGTTAAATGTGTGTTTGAAAAGTTCAGACACTCATCCAAACACACCCTTTTATACGTAGAAATCAAGATCAAAACTTGGAAAAATTGACTATATGCTTGCTTGGGAACACCGTTCCCAGAACGGTATATATAAATTGAGATAAAACCATTTCGAAATTCATAAAAATCATCTTAAAATCAGTAAAACCATATCGAAATTTACAAAATACCTCAAAATCTGTAAACTCATTTTTCCTAAAAAAAGTTCCATGAGCAAAACCAAAATTTATTAAAAGCATTGCGACTGATCTAAGGCATGGGATGAAACAAAGACTGAAGCCAAACCATGTTATACCCGAAATTGATATACAAGTGAAGGTAAACAAGAGATTCGATGCTTGTGTTCCATCAAAAAGCCTGATATGTCACAACCAGAGCAGCAGCATGAAAAAGAAACGTGAAAAGCAAAGAATCGTAAATCTCATCAAAGCAACCCGAAATTGCAGAGAAGAAGACAAATGTATGACCCGTGGGGGATTTTTGTTGTTTTGTATAAATGGTGCCGTCATTTCAATCCAATCTTGTCTTTTCTTATTGGGAAGCAGAGTAAGTGTGATTGAGTAAGTTAGCACTCTCTTGTCTGTTTCATCTCAGTTTTTTTCTTCCGTGTGCTGTCAAATCCTTTTAAGTATCTTTACTTACTGCGATAGCTTTGTCATCTTTGTCGTATTTCCACATTCTGTGCTGTCAAATCCTTTTAAGTAAGCTTTAATTTCGTTTATTGAATAGAATATCATAACTTTAAATGTCATCGTGAGTGTACGAAAGACAGGAAATATTCTTAAAAATTAGTACCAGTTTTGATGATGCCAATATTTATGTGTATCTTTTGCCAATTACTATTAGTTTTATGGTATGAATGCTTTAAGTGTAACAGGTTGTCAAAATTTTTTTTTTAAAAAAAGTTCCATTCTGCCGTTTACTTTATGTTTATCAAACTTGCTTCATTCAATCTTATAAAAGAAATTATAGGTACTCAGTTTATTGAAAAAGCATTTGTAATTTTTTGGAATGAATCTGCATATATGCATTATATATGTATGGATATTTTTTTCTTAGTGATGATATATCTATATATACGTATATTATATACGTACATCAGTAAGATTTATTTTAACATATTTAGATCTTCATTTTTTATTAAAATAATTTTTAATCAACTGGGCCAGTCAAGAAATTTGGAAGGCATAATAGGTGACATGACAATATGGTAATTCATTCTAATTCATGCAGCTAAGATGGGATTTACAGCCCCGCCCATATCACTTAAGTTTCTCACACGCATGCATGATCTTCAATTCATGAAGTATGAAGAATCAAAAGTTCCAATTTCATTCCTGGTAAAGAAGAGAATAATGAGAAGACAGGGAAATTTACTAGACACTTGTCATCTGATTTATATTCTAATAACAAGCCCATACAAGTTTATCCTCTCAATGCACATGCATTTCTCTCTTCATTAAAAACATTTCTTTATGTGTATCAAAAAAAAAAATTCTTTCTTAACCTTTCTTTTTCCTCTTTATATTCATATTCAGACTTCATGATTCAGTGTCTGTCTAAAAATCATTGGAAGAATACACTTTGACATAATACATTTTGCTTATAATGAATTTTAACAAAATATGTTTATATTTGATTAAATATTGGATTCAGAATACATTTATTTTACCAAAAGGGGGGGTTTTTTGTTCAGAATGTATTTTAAAATAATTACCAAACATTAGAGTCTGTAAACTAATGGACTTTTTGTTCAAAATACATTCTATACGCCCAAATGTGGTTCCCAAACAGGCACTCAATTTCCAAATGCTCAGAATTCAGCATTTTGACCACAAGCAACAAGATCTATTTGAAGATAAGCACAACCTTGTCTGTCCAAAAAAACAGAGAGAAGAAAATCGGTACAAGCTTTCCCAGCTCAGTTCTGCTTGTAATTTCTTTATAAGTAAGTAGCTTGTGTGTATATATTGGTTATCATCAAAAGGTGCGCTCTGGTAAAGGCTTCTCTGCCGGGATTTGAAGCAACTCTCGGATACCCTCGCAAACCTGCAAGCAACCAATGAAACAGTGCTCTCATTGTTTCCAAATGAGAAGTGATAACACTATTAACATTCCCTCCAATCCCTAATTTAAAGCCTAGTTGAAGGTTGGATGTAATTCTATATATAACATCTTAATCCATTTTATTTTTTATATTTATTGTTTTGCCCCAACTAATTTATCTAAGTTGTAAATTTACATACCCCTTCCTGTCCTTATTCAGGACCCAAAGGAGTATAAGGCACCAACCACTAATTCTCAAGGACCAAGAATTAGTAGGTAAGTTATTAAATTTGTCCCAAATTGATAATTTTTTCCCAACGTTGAACCTTAATTAATAACAAGGGTAGAGTGGGAAAAAAGCAATTAATGCGGAGGGTTGGTGCCTTATATTTAGGACCAAAAATTGCTTCTAGTTAGTGCCTAAAAATAAGGACTAGAGGGAGCATCATCTAAAGTTACGTAGGGGTAATTTTAATAAGATCATGTCACATTTGTTCAAATTAACCAATTTATTTCATTTTCTTAATCTATCTAAATTAGTCAATTATCTTTTATATTAAGGAAGGAATATAGTATTATTTACCTTTGAATCTTGTAAAGGATATACCAGGAAACATTCAATTCTGGGTCAGTTGTAGAATCACGTCAAAACTAATTGAGATCTAAAAGTAGGATCTAATGCTTCACGTGAGAAGATTAAACGGGCAAAGAGGCATGTGAAATAATGAAATACACCTACCAGCTTGATCTGGGCTTTGATTGAAGCAATTAATTGTGTATACTCCTCCAATTGTCTGCACAATGTGAGTAAAGCAGTATGTTTCAACTTGCAATATTATTATGTCCAACCTTACAAAATCCTAGAGAAAGGACAGGAAAAAAGAGAGGGACTGTCGATGAAGCAAAGCAAGAGATAGCCGCATTAAAATAAAGGAAGGTCGGAAGAAAAGAAAGAAGGATGATGTTCCAGTGATGGCACCAGATAAGTACACACAAATAACACAAGACAGTAAAAGGCATTATCACAATTTTAAAACAACAATAATGAATATTTGAAATGTGAATCCAAAGCCGTCCAAACTCTCTAACTCATTGAATCTCCTGGCAAGAGGCAATTATCAAAACTAAGATCAACTAGCCCTAAATATTTGCATTAGAGTTCTGTTTGTCCAATATAATTACATTAATTGTCTCCTCCCAAAATTAGATTATGTTTAACTAGATCAGGCAATGTAAACATGTTTCCTCCTATGTACTTGAGGTATATGGTATATGTTAGTACAATGTTCTTATAGATATAACAAGTTTCATATTTCCATTTATACTTATCCACATAAATAAATTGCATTTTTGCATAGTATCTACAAATTCAACTTGGTAAAAAATTGGAAAACTTTCATGGGACAGGCAGGACAAGTAGTATGCTTTCAATTGAGCAGACTTCAATTATTACCTTTTTAGTTTTTCTTCCCTTTGGATTATATAATTGAGAGCTTCAGACCAGGTAAACTCTACATGGAATCCCAGTCCTATATCCACGAATATGTGTTGTGTATCAGGCCTGCGAAATACAAAAACACAAGTGGGCAAGATTTTATAGGAGAAAATGGTATTCCAAATTAAAATTTTAATGGAAGTTCAGCCTTGTGGTAAATGTGGTTAAAATCTTAGAGTAAAATCATCAAATATATAAATTGCACATGGCATATTACCTTATTTACATGGGATTATGGGAATAGTTAGTTAGATATAGAAAATATGAAAATCAACGCTCTTTAGCTCACTTCTTTTATTATTATTATTTAACATAGAAAGCAGAGCTTAGATATGTGGAGTGTTGTGAATGCTCGCCACAGAGAAGATCAGTAAATCAGACCCAATCCCACAAATCAAGAACTACATCATTTACAAGGTAAAATACCTAAAATCAACCGAAGATACATACTATTACAAGGCAATCAATGAGAAATTGAAAATATATGGCCACTAACGGACAGATGGAATGAACAAATATATAGCAATAATAATAATAAGCGCACAGAACACTTGCGTGACTATCAGAGTAAAAGAAAGGCAGTGAACCAAGAAAATGTTAAAAATACCAATGCCTTACACTTCTGCTTGGAGGTACACCTCAGAACCAACATTGACTAACGTTTTGAGACTGGTCACATTATTTTTCTCTAGATTCTCAATGTTCCTTCGCAAATCAGAGCTGAGTTTGCAAGTCAAGTGAATGTTAACATAATTAATGCTTTTAATAATTACTTTGCTTGATTATGAGTAACATACTGAATTTCACATGTATCTATACAAAATCATCAAATTTATTCACCTGAAAAAGCATGAACACAAAAGGAAAAGGATACAAGGTTTTTTGTTGCTCAAAGACCTTGTCCCTGCAAACACAAAAACAAAGATGCAATGCAATAGATAAGTAAATGTCCAGGGTTAAACATACAAATATACAACTGCTTTTTTAATTCATTGTGCACGACGTTAGGGATTACAGACCATGTTTCTAAATTACAACTGTCAGGAAACCATATAAGAATAGGCCTCCAGAAACCAAAACTCTCCTAAGACAAACAGATGAATCTCATCACTAGTCCAGTCGTACGAAACATCATTGCCCTCTATACGAACCTTGAGGACTGTAATTATAAGTTTTAAGCAACTTCTTATGTTGTAGAATGGACTATGTACTTTATTGATTGAAAGTTAAAACTTCTTTCATGCTTGTGGTGATAACACTTGTGGGAACCATACTTTCCCCACTAGAAGGACTTGAGCTAATAGCAGTTCAAATAACATAATGCAATGGTTATGAACATCATTTGAACCAACTATCAGGTAAAACTATCTTGAAATGATACATACATGTGCAGGTAAATTTGACGTGATCAATATAATCAACCAACAAAACAAAGTGAGATGAAAAGGAGAAAAAAAAACCTTGTATAGGCACTAACATTTGGGGAAAAAATTAGCCCGAAGCTCACAAAAATTTAACCCCACAAGCAAAACATTATTGAGCAATCATATGATTTTTAAATTAGTAAGATCTAATAGATCTATTGTACGAGAATGATGGGTCACATTTTCAGTATTATCCCCAAGGGAGCCCAAGTAGGAGAGAAGATAATGGTAACTCAATCAAATGCTCGGCCACATATGTCAAATATAAAATTGCAGATCAATCCAATACCGTTCAGCAGTAGCATGAACAAGGTCCGGCTTCAACCGTTGATCAACAAATTCTTCAAATTTGAGTATTTTCTCCTGGCGTAGTCTGTCCATTGGACTCCTGTTCAAGGATTTATCAAAATGGAGTCATTACAAGAGTAAGATAGAGACAAAAAGTCCAGGTTATCTTGTGAATATCTCCCCATATAGATGTTGCAAATTTACAAAACCCATCATCACACTCCCTATAAACATCTAAATTCTCAATCTGCAAATA
>JANTPZ010094012.1:0-10804 GCA_025593235.1 Vachellia pachyceras
GAAAATTTAGTGGGTTTAAAATTAGCAAATAAGTAGATGCAAAATAAATCACATAGTATTAATATATACCTAATTTTTGAAAGTTAGAGGATGTAATTAAACCTACTGAATACAACGTAAGTCCGTCTATGCGTATACATACATGGATACATTCACACACACATATGAATACAAAGAATATTTTTCATTATTGTTTTGTCCTTGATGCTTTGAGTTCTGATATCTTGTAACTAAATCCTGGCCTTTAGCTCCTATGTGTGTGTATAGGTGGCACAGGGATGGAACAAGTTGTTCATTTACAAAACAAGTGTGGAAAGTGGGAGACCATAAGCAAAACGAGGAAATCATCCGTACAGAATGGAGAGTGTCATTGGGATGACTCTGTTTCCCACTCCTTTTGCATTCCTCAGGACACTCATAATCTCAGACGCTGCCTCATTAAGCTTGTCCTCGCCATGGTCTCTTCCTCTCCATCCCCTTTTATCTTCTTCATTGAAGTTAATTACTTCGTAGGGATTAAGGAAATTAAGTTGGTTACTTGTAAAAAATGTATGTTGGTTTCTTTGAAATATCCTATTTACTCATTTGCATTAGAATCACCTAGTAATGGAAATTCCTTCTATATGTTCAATCAGTATGGATAGTTTGAGGAAAAATTAAATATTTTGAAAACAAAGTGATTGTGGTCTTACGCTTAAAATCAAAATAAACCTCTTGACCAGCTTCTACATTTAGAGTTGAAGGAAGTAACGCACACACCTGATTGAGGTTTCGAACCCTTGGAGAGGCTACCATTGATTTGGCAAATTGCATCAAATCAAAAACCTTCAATCTATCATTGCCTTTGAAGCATTGTTACCATGACACTATCTTACAGGTAAGACTTTCCATTATTACTTTATTGGGGTTCAAGTATCATTTGTTACTTGGTTTAAATAATTGCATGTGATCAAGTTGCTTAAAAACAGTTATATTGCTTGAATCTATCAGCTATAATAATTTCCAAACATCTCAAGTTCTTCACTGTTGTAAAACAATAAACACTAATACTCTCCGATTTTCAGGTTCAAATTCAGTGTTTGTCACCACCAACAAGAAAAATCAAGTATGACCTCATCTTTGAGAATCAAGTATTCCAAGTAGAAACAAAAACATACTCCAAATATTCTTATAAGTCCCATACCGGGGAGCCTTAAGTGTGGTATGGTTTATAAGTTTAAGGAATTATCCTCCTAATAGACTAATATTTTGGGATTGAGCTATGATCTTTGTGTCAAATTGATAAAGACATTGTTGAATGACCGGAATTGGATTCTGTCAAAACATTTTAACAATTTTAACCTTCTGTATGCTTATGATAATGGCAGTGACATGTTAAGGAATTTTTCAGAGAAGAGCATCTGGATGAAGAAAATTCATATGTGGAGGAAATAAACGTTGACTATGATGATCTAGACAATAAATCAGATGCATCTGATACTACCACATTCAACAACAACGTTGGACCTACATATTGTAACCAACTGCACAACACATGCCAACCTACAGAACTTAGCTGCAATAATGTATGAAAATATTTCTTTTTCTACTGAACTTCGCTTAGTTTGCTAGTTGACTCTTCTCTGTAAATTTAATTCTGTTCTAAAATAATTATAGTTCTCGTTTGGGATCCCGAAACTTACTTTTTGAACCTTAACAATCAGTTGGAGCCAAAAATGCTATTTAGATCACTTTCTTGTAAGATGACTTTTTGTTCAAAAGCAGCTATAAAATTGAAGTAACTTTTTTGACTTCTTACTTTTTTTATATTTAAATATTTTGAAACTTATTTGTCAATATATCATCTGGACAAATTTATGTCAAACTAGCTTTTTTTTTTTAAATCCTATACAAACATTATACTAAAAAAATAAATTGCCTTTTACCACAGCTTTAGTTTACAAAAGTTAGCAAGGATAGAAGTCATTTTTTGCAAATCTTAATTCGAACAAGGCCGTACTTCGTATTTAGTAAAATCCACACAGGAAAATCATTAAAAAAAGAAGTTTACACCTAGGGTGTATGTAAGAATCACTTGAGAATCAGATTCAATTTCTGTATCACTTGAGAATCAGATTCAATTTCTGTACTAGTGTCACTTAAGTTTACACCTAGTTTCTGTCCTCTTGCCCCATGGGACAAGTTTTTGGTTCAAAATGAATAATTTTCACATGAAAATCCTCTAAAGTTGAGGAAATGTGAAGTTGGTAACGTCTAACCAAGATTCCTAGTATCATGCTGTTACTTTACATTCAACAGTCTCATAATTTTCCCCAGGAGCCTAAAATGCATTTTTTTATTGTTACAGGAAATGAATCCGTCTGAATCAGGTTCTTCTTCGTCTGGAAATCAACAAGAAGATCATTCTATTAATGGCAACGACTCAGCTTCGGAAGCCATCAATTTAGGCACGAAGCATCAAGATCAAACAGAAGGCTTTGGGCA
Source organism: Vachellia pachyceras (assembly GCA_025593235.1). NCBI lineage: Eukaryota > Viridiplantae > Streptophyta > Magnoliopsida > Fabales > Fabaceae > Vachellia > Vachellia pachyceras. The sequence goes on from JANTPZ010094012.1 coordinate 2,485, forward strand.
GCGAGTTTCACATCGCGGCCAGCGTGCAACATTGGCGGAAAGCTTAGGGTCATCTAAAGATCTTTTGGATGCTGCAGAAGTCACAATAAAGTTGCTTAATGCAGAAGCCAAAATGTGGGAGAATAATGCTAGGAAGTTGTTCATTGATGCGGAAAGATTGCGGAAAGACTTGCTCAGCAATTCAGACAAGGAGAAAGAGCTTGAGACGGAGCTGTATGAATTGCAGAAAGAATATTATGGATTGAAGGAGGAAATTGAACAGCTAAAAACTACAGTTGAGGAATCATCGATGGCGAAACAGAATGAAAGTGAAGACTTGAAGTTTCAGGCTGAAGAGATGGGGGAAATCATAAAGGAGTTGAAAGATGAGATAGAGTATCATAAAGTACTAAATAGTGACCTAGACTTGCAGCTCAAGAAAGCACAGAAGTCCAACAATGATCACGCTTCTATTCTTCGGGAGCTAGAAAAGACAATAGAAAAGCAAAGGATGGAGATTATTAATCTATCAATGTCTAAGTTCCAATTTCAAGATGGAACAGATTACAGCCAAGGGCATGATGAAGGTGAGGAATATGACTTTCATTTGATGAGGAAGCCCGTTTTACTGGCGAAAACAATGATGGATTCTTCTGATTCAGATCTTGATATCTCTAGCTCTAGATTTCCAATAAAGTGCCTCTATGAAGGTATTGAACTAAAGGAATTCTGGAGCTTAGAGCTGCAAGAGAGACTAAAGAACATGGAAGGAACCATCATATTTCTGGAGAAACGTCTGGCTGACAAAGATGAAGAAATTCTTAAGGAAGGAGGTTTGATGGCTAAAATCTTAGAGGAAAATGAAGCGAAATGGAAGCATAAGCTATTTGAAAAAGAGCAAGCGATTATCACGATTGAAAAGAAACCATATGAAGGTATTGATGCTTTTGACCAAGAAATCAGAGCTTTGAAACAGAATATGCAAGAGCTTGAAGCAAGAACTAGGATGAATTTTACTGAGATGTGCAAGGTTGAAGAAGAACTGAGCATGAGTGTCCTCATAAAAGAAGTTTCTGATGTTTACCTTCTCACACAATCCGTAGATGTTGGAAGCATGCATTTTCCAGAGTTAGACTTTCAGCTTGAAAGCTGGAAGGAATTTTGCTCATATCTCGAAGATGAGCTCAGAAAAACAAGATCCCATTTGAAAATTCAGGAACTTGCAAATGCTGCATTAGAAGTCAAGTTACAACGGTGTGCAAATTTCTTGAGAGCTGAAGTACCTGGCGAAAGTCAGATGTACAATTCACCGGTTCCTGAGGTGGGTAAAATTTTCTTACCTGAATTGATTTTTAAAGATATGATTTGGCCTCCATGTTGATTAATGCTATTATAATTTAGATCCTTTGAAGCTAAGAGTTTGTGAAATAGGTAAAGTTAAATATAAAGTACAAATATTATTATTCATTTTCAGTTTTGTCTTGCATACGTAAAAAAAATGAATATTATTTTGCATTTAACTTTATGGTTACTTGCCAATGACTTAATAGTCAAGTGGCATAAAAATTCTATAATAAGTGAAAAGTTACAGGTTTATTCTTACCTATAACCTTAGATCGTTAGTGCCTACCCTTTTAATTAAAAAGAAAAAACTTTACAACCTATTTCTTATATATATCATGTCATCACCACAACATCTTTCGGTTATCTCTGTGCGTGTCCGTGTCCTGGAGTCACCAAATTGAATAGTTTTAATGCTTAATGCTACTTGTGCTCAGATTGTTGTTGGAGAGGAAAACTTAGTGTGGTTCTCCTTAGAAGCTTAAAGGAAAAGAGGGACTGATGAACAAAGAAGATTACAGGTTGTGCTTAAAGATCAAGACAATCATCAGTCATAGAGAAAGCTTAGTTTTCAGCAGAGAACAAGGAGAACCAAATCAATATCCCAATCATAGATTAACGTATAGCATGTGTTACTGAATTCATGATCCATATTATGTATTCATGTTTTTTTTTATACAATGTATTCATGTTTTCATCGATTATTTGGTATATATAGATGCTCGCTATCCGTATTTCATATCTCATTATTTTATTTTCTACTAAGCTACTTTTCAGGTGATAGCAATGAAGAAACAAAAGGAAAGGAGACAACTTGAAAGTTGTTTTGATGTGAAAAAGTGGTTTAACTAGTCTTAGTTTATGTATTAATTTGATGTAAGGTAATTAATGAAGTATCTAATATGTAAGTACCTTCAAGTTGATTTGAATATCTCATGTGAAGCTGAATGCATATGATACATTCGGAAAACAGAAAAGAAAAAGGAGACAATGAGTGTGAAAATAAATTATGGACATCACACCGAACCACATATTTAATGTTAATTAGTAAAATGTAATTCATGTTTGAATACATTTTTATTAAAAAAAAACAGTTTGATAGAAATTTATTTGGATGATGTATTGAAAAGCTAGTGTTAGAAGTTTTAAATATGAAAAAAAAAATTCAAAACCAAAAGCTTCAAAAACCAACTATAACTTGACTTTTTGTCATTTGATCCCATGGGCCTTTTCTGTTTCTAACGTAGCTTTTTGAGGGCCTAAACGTCATGCCAAATGAGCACTTTAATAGCTTGGCACGATGCTTGGCAGGATCTAAAAATTCTAGTGTATGAAGTATCTACAACTGAATAAGCATATTAGTGATCATAAATTCGGTATGCATTGATCGCCAAAAATGAAGTATATGCTGGTATTTTTATTTCTTTGAGCCACTGACCAGATTTCCACCACTCATTTTCCTTTATAATTCTATCAGAGATGTAGCATAACTATCAATAACTTTTATTGATCCCCTACAAAAGATACAAAGAACAAAGAACGAAATGACAAAAGAAGAAAAAGAACCCCTTTTTTCCTTAATTTACAGACCAAAAAGGAAGTTATGTACATAAAATGAGGTAGCGTTTCCAAAACCTCAAAACAGGGATATCAACATCTTTGGCAATCACTACCATGATCCTTGACTTCAAATCTCACCTGTCCCTAAGGGCTGCCTTGATGTATCTCCTGAAGCCCAGGCTTGGTAATCTTTCACAAGCTGATTATGAAAATTAACGAGATTCAGTAAATATACCAAATTATACATCAATTATTATCTCAGACTCAGAACTAAAATGAACCATGACACTCATCAGATGATCCTTCCCACATGTCAAACCCCAAGGTGCAAATGTAATCCAGGAATTACATAGAAAAGGATAAATTTGAAGTTTCATGGGATTTTAAATACAATTTTTTGTTATAAGATTATTATCCTCCGGTTTGTCGGAAAATGAATTCACCACTAGTGTTCAATTACCACTTAATTTTTACCTATTCCACAAAACAGAATTGAAGTTCTACAAAAAAAAAAAAAAAATGCAACCCATTGAAAATTTCATCAAATTTGTCATATATCAGTTCACCAAGCAGCTTAGACAATGAGGATGCAATGCATTGAACAGACAAAAGTCAGAAACATCTGCTATCTAATATCAGTACACTAGGTTTGCTCAGACAGTGAAGAGGTAATGCAAAAAACAAGAGCCAAGTCAGAAACATCAAGCTGCATATAACTTTTGAACTAATGAACCAGCCAAGTTTCAACAGCATTTAGAAATAAATAACAAAGTATACTTTGATAGATAATCTCACAAGAATTCAAATTCTATATTCATTAAATCTAACAGCTACATATAAGCAAAGAACATAAGTGATGGATATTTGAGCACGCGGCGAATGAAAAATGGTCACTACCATTGACGATAACTAAATAAAACTCATCTAGTTCAGACCCTAAATACAACAGAAAGCGGACCATTCTAAAAGTTCCAATGAGATTCTTCTAGGATATCTTAACTGGCAGACTGAATCTCCAAAAGGCTGGTAATCTTGAACCTCAATTGTTATCTTATCATCAACATCATGTGATTTGAACAACGAGTTAAAATGGGGCAAACTTGCACTTTAAATGAAATTTGTTAACAATATGTCAGTGGTCCACAAACCTGTGCCATGAAGCGGGGAAGCATAAATCTCAGTATTTGTTCAAGGACTTGAGTCCCAGCTGATTCAATTGCTTCCTTCGGTATTAATTGGAATGCAAAAGGAATTTCAATACTCACCTGGAATCCACATATTGATGCAAAGATAAAATTTATATGAAGCCCACAGTTTCATAATCATGTAAAATTGACATAAAACCAATTTTACTACCTCAATTATAGTATCTGAAGAGAGCTGCAGCACCAAGGAATTATTGCTGTTGCTATCACATGATATCCGGTTTACCATTAAAGCTGTGTTACCATATTAAAGTATTGTTAAAGCATTCCTGAAAGTGGCATAAGAAAAATGATAGGACATTTTGGTAAAGAACTTAGTCTTATAAATCCCAAGCGAACCTTAATGACCCCACACAATTAAACCCACTATAACCTTGTGTCACTTGACCCACACTAAACAGATATTTATTGCACAATACCAGTGGGATTCAAGAGATATAGAAGCATACAGTACTAAATTATAGGAGCGATAACTTTCACAATAAATATAAGAGTAACATTGTATCATTAATGTTTTAATTCTTGTCACTGATTTTCTTAGAGCAGAATGCAGGCCAAACTCATTTGGCCCAACTTTCATCCACAATAGTTCCTTCTCTAACTCTGCACATGCAGAGTGCAACATCCCAAATTCTTGTTAGTGACACAGCATTTGCGGTTCAAGTCACTGGTTTACATTGGAACAATGCAGGGGCAAGGTCCAATATGGCCTAATTTCCATACCCAGTAATTACTCATCTAACTTTACACATGTTCTGCAGAGGGACTTTCAAAATTCTTTATTTCTATGAAATAGTATGTACCACATACTGACCGTTCAGCAACCGTGATTAGCTTACTCTCAAGAAGATCCGAGCTACAAAATAGAGTTAGATCAGTCTTATCATTGGGACCAAGACCAAGTCCAAGTCCATCCATAATTGACTTGGTCTAGTTATTTTTTGCAGGCTTGGTCTAGGAAAAAAAAAAATTCATAAGAACCACACGTGTACTTATGCTTTAACAAAGCTATCTACAATTTGCAGATGACAGGATCGATACAATTTTGTATTTATGTAGTGCTACAACAAAGTTTACAAAGTAATTTGATTTCTAAAACATAATATTTAGCTTTTGCTCCTTACCGTCGAACTTATCATTCTGAGCAGCAACCATTGGGGAACCTTCAAGCTGTCACCGATCATCAGAAAAGAAGAAACCATAAATAAATACACTAGAAAGTCACTCAATCAAAAGAAGAGAAGAAAAAAAAAATCTAGAAAGTGAACAGAAGTCGGAGAGAGAAAGAGCTTAGAAAACATGTTATACTTTGCACGAGAGGAGTTTGATGCAACATCCGTCGGGTTGCTCTTCCACCCTAACCAGCAAAACTGGACAAATCTCAAAGTAGAAGAACTTAAACTTATAAACATAACACCTAAAAGTGTTGTCACTGACTCTCTCAATCCTCTCAGCATCCAGAACAGAATATTGACTGGCAGGTAACCGCATATATTCAACTGAAACCAACAAAAACAATTTCAAACTCCGAAATTCAACACATCCAAATCCAAATGGGACCGGGAGGGGGGTATCAAATCTCTCTCTTAACATTACTTAGGGGACGTTCGAGTTGCTGAACCGTCATAGACTCCCTCCGCCGAGCAACGAAACGGGCTTTCGGGTTTGGATTCGCAGAAGCTCGAAGCGAGAGCCCAGAGGATTCATAAGCAAATCTCGTACAGAATGATTTGCCATGATGTGAAATGGGACTAATACTCACCAATGAAGAAGCGCTCAGAGCCATCTAAAACCCAGCCTCTCTCTTTAAGCCTTACATTCAAAGTCAAACAAAACAGAGAGAGAAAAAGATTGGCTCTGGGCCTCTGGTAATTTTGGCTAGAAGCTGTGGTCACAAAAGAAAACCTAAGACATGCACACGTGAGTCACGTGACACCGCCATTTACCGTTACAGGTTCTTTAACATGATGAGCAGTAACACGAAAATTCAAAACTCTGGCTCTGGCGGATCCAGATTACAGAACTTGATCCGAAATGAAACGAGACAAGCATTGTAGTGGTATGGTAGAGTGAATGAATGATGCAACAATAAACTCCGATGAACCAGAACGAAGCAAGTAGCTGGAGGGGATAAATCCAAGAGCTCAAATACCTAGATTCAAGTTCAACAATTGTAAGGACTGATTAGCATCTCCGTGACATCCTACACTTGAAAAGCTTGAGATGGTGGATCGTTGTTTGTATTGAGCGAACCTGGGGACTGATCAAAGATTCGTTGATGAAGGCGGTGATAATCTGCATGGCTTTGTTGCTTTCAAAATCGTGAAGATTAAAATACAATGAAGATCAGTAATTCTTCTTCCATCTGTCCGAAGAAGGGACTTCCAGGGCCATGAGAAGATGGAAAAGGGAACTAAACATGAACGAAGAGTCATTGATAGAGCAAGTAATGGTTGGTTGGTCCAGGGGAGAGAAAAAAACCCGTGACCCGTATAACCCACCCGGAACCCGCGAAAATTCTCCGGATTGGGTCCGCCTCAAAATTTGGGGATCAAATTGCCACTAGCCCACTACCGTCTGCCTCTACCCACATGCTTGAATCTTGATGGCTTGATGCTTCCATTTTGATTTGTGGAATTGTGAACCTCATCTGCTCTAAGCTCCCGACTCCTGTGCCTTAGAGATTGAGATTCGCCGCCAAACGTGAATCGCCGCGCCGTTCTCTTGGTGCTTGGTCTGCATCTCTCTCTCTCTCTCTCTCGTGCTGTGGTCAGCGATGAAAAAAATGGAGGCGGCTCGTGCGTGGCTCTGGCGTATGCGTCGTGCGTGGTGGAAGGGAATGGGAGCGGCGGCGTGAAGCTCCCTCTCACTGTTGAAGCTCTGCGTGTGCGCCTTGGTCTCGTGCGTCTCTCTCTCGAGAAAGAATGAACGAAGGCGAGAAGAAATAGCGGCGTCCGTGTCTCTCTTTCGCAAGTCTCTCCGTGTGTGGCCATCTTGTGTCTCTGCGTGCTGAGAGGAATCGAATTCAAGAAGAAATCGTGGCCCCCCTTCGTGGCAGCTGTACGTGATTATGGAATAGAGAATGACGAGGAATGGAGCTTTGGCGGCGATGTGAGAATGAAAATTGCTCTTGACCCAGCAAGGTATGAGCTTATTCCATTCATTTTCTGATGCTTTTAATGCCCCTTCGATTCCTACATCATTAACATATTGAAGAATTGTTGTTGACAAGGGGATTAGATTATTAGAATACCTCCAGTAAACCTGCTGTAGGACTCAACCTAGTAATTGTCATTAGAGTTCCAGGTGTGTGTAGTTTATCTATATTACATGGGTTACCCATTACTCGCATAAAACCCGCCCGTTTATTATTAGCCCATTTAAGAGGACTTAAATGGGTTAAGGCACCCGTACCCGTGAAGATTTAAACGGGCGGGTAACGGGTTAGGGCACGGGCTGCCCAACCCGCCCATTGCTCTACCCTATGGTCCATTAACATCATAAATTACTAGTATTTTTTCTACTAATATTGAGTTAGATTCAAGAATTCTTCTTCCAACTGTCTCGCCTAGACTATTGTCTCCTGAATTACCATGCTCATGTAAAACCATTTTCCACTTGAACCGATGTGGGTCGCAGTGAGAGAATGGACTCCTAAGTTTATACATTAAACATGGGAAGCACATTTCAAAATATAGGCTAGGCAAAAAAAAAAAAAAAAGTTTAGCCCACAAGCTCTCTTTTAAAAGATATAATGTTCATTCAGAAAACCATTGAAAAAATGATTTCACGCAATTCAAGGTAAATATGTGAGAAGAGTTTTATCTTGGTTTGCGTGAAAGTCACTCCAAATGTCATACCCAATCAGGCACAAAGAATCTCAACCCCTTCTTTCTAAATCCATAACGTTCCATCCCTTGTTTTGTGATTATTTTAGATTTAGAGGAACATACATTAACAATTTAAGGTTACTAATCAAATTGGTCACAAGAGCTGCATATATCAAAAATAGTTCACGCCACTGAACTTTAACAGCTTGTTTGGTTCTGTGCAAATTGAGCGATAGAATAGGAAAATCTACATTTTCCAGTGACGACGTCCGTTTAGTTCGACGTTTGAATTGGAAAATGGGTTTGCGTACGTGGGAACCTTGCTTCCCACCTAAAATGGTGGGAAGCCAAATTCCACCGGAAACAAAAGACGAATTTGACCTGTGTGTTGAAGCAGCATTGCCG
>JANTPZ010094019.1:0-19818 GCA_025593235.1 Vachellia pachyceras
GAGTTTCTTATCCAAGATGCCTCCATACACTCTGGGACATAAAGCTTGATCTTCATCTTGAAACTCGAAATGAGCCTAATGCACATACTTGACAAATTTGCAATTTAATTTGATTATGAATTCAGAATGCAGTGAAATTTGCCTTTGGTTATGAATTCTATGGTTGCTATCAGACCTCAAAGCATTAAATGACAAAATACATGGAGAAAATGATTCTGTTATATTAAGGACAATACATAAAGCTTGAGATTGGATAATCTCACCTCCCCTGAGGTATTGAAGATCCAGTTCTAGGATTCGAAAATATTATCCCTCTTCAATCGCACATCGATCTCAATTGAGCAAACCTTTCTTCCACCGTTGTCAATTGCTGCCAACACTCAACCCAATGCCTCAGACGGCAACCTCATCTTCCCCTGCGGCCACCTTCATCTCCTTCCCTCTCAACTTCTCATCTTCCTCCCTCAACATCCTTTCTACTAGACACCATTAGCGACTTCCTATTTAATGGCGAGAAGGAACTGGAACCAGATCAACAAAACAGAAGAGGGTTGTGGGTTGGAGAAGGAGAGGAGACCTTGCCAACCACCGGCAAGGCTTCAACTATCACCGTTACCGCTGCTCTGCCCATCTCCTGTTTGATGCTTCAATGTCCGTCCTCCTCCGTCTCTTCCCTTCCCATCCCTGATTTAATTTCTGCGAATCTCTTAACAATAATAGGGAATTCAAAATTGTTTTTATTTTTGTGAATTTCCGACAATTTTCACAAATTTCCAATGAAGCTAAGAAGAGAAGGCACGACAATTAACATCCGGGGTTGTTTAAAATTGGGCTTCTAAGATGACTCCGTGAAATTTCTGTGAATCCACATCCCTCGCATTGTCCTCAGTGCACAAGATTCATGGTAGGAAAGGGCAGCTTACTGTGACTTGGAAAGAGAAGACAGTGACACCCGTGAATAATAGAGCGATTCCATGAATCATGGAGCAATTCTTATTTTTTATTTATTGTATGTGGTATTATATTCTTTTCACAATTTATGATTCATTATAAAATAAAATTAATACAAGTATTCTATTTAAATATTAATTTTTAAATCCCAATCCCTCAAAATTCAGGCCTGCCTACCAACCAGGGCCTTTGTGTGTTAACGTCGCATAATATTGAAATAAATATCTTGAGATTCCAGATTCTTCCAAGGTTGGGCCATCGTGTTGAATACGTGTTGTTGGGTCAATGATCATTGTGTTGGGTGTTAACAGTTGTTAGCACAAAGTTCAATAGTTAGCTATTCGAGTGTCAAATTGGTGTTTAAGTCCAAAGCCTCTCGTAGTCACAAGTTTGAATACAGACATTGAGAGAGAAGTAGAACAACATAAAGCCCAATAAAGATGGGTTACTTAAATCTAATAAAAAAAGTTAATCCCTAAATCAATATGTAAATCCATGTTGACAAAGACACCCACATTTAGCGCTAAACAATACCTCAAACAAAGTTCCCTCCAGTTGTGCAAAGAAAAAAAAAAAGATGACAGTTTGACCCCAAAAAAATCCTAAAACAATGAAGATAATTTTGAGAAAACACAGCTATCAGCCTGAAACAAACCCAGGAAAATACGTTTGTTTCAAACAATCTCTCACAGAACATGAACACTTGGCATGAACCCATTTGCATGCATGTAGGTCCAAGCACATATGCATACGCACAGATACATGCATATAAAAAATTACAGCCAATTAGCTCAGACCCAACCATTTCTTATTTTATTTCTCCAGAGGGGACAAATCTCTTCATATTATGCGCCTGCCAAAACATAAAGGGATCAAGGCACAAAAACCCTCCCCCCTCTATCGAATACATGAGAAGGATACGAGAAAAAGATACTTTTAAGGTTTCTTCAATAAAAAGGAGCTCCAAAAGGGGAAATTTTTTTGCAGAGACGTGAAGTGGAGAGAACCAGGCTCCCAATGTGGCAGAAAATTTACATTTCCACGTACGGACAACAGCCAACTGCAAAACCGGCTCGAACCTCCAAATTTCCTGCAGATTCCAAGGTCTATGAATATCAATATCGTTGAAGACCAGGACAAAAAGTTGTCATGCTTCACCGCCCAGAAGTCCATACGCCACATCCTTATTACTCTACCCCTGGAGTTGTGTGTATAACATAAATTACGAACATTAGGAAAAGCAAGTAAAACGCATTGAATGCTAAACAAAAATACACTGCAAACTCAACTCAGTTTTGAAGCATCGAAGTAGTAATTATTCCTAATGAATCAGATGGCATGAAATGATATTCCAGTTTCCTAAAAATACATGAATTGCAAGAACCTCATTTAAGAGGACAGAAGCATGCAGAGTTAGAATATAACCAGTCAAATGTCAGCTGGCACTTGGCGGAACAACTCATTTTTTTTCCTGGATATTCCTTCCATCAATCATATCTATGACATAGTCAAGGCACATCAAACTTCAAAATTAAGTGTTCTAAAATCAAACAACAAAAACAAAGCGAACCCATCCACATAAATTCTTTTATTAAATAGAAACCAATATTTCATTTTCTACACAGAGAAAGAGAAAAGTACCTATGTCCTTAAATTATTGTCCTCTTCAATCAATGCCATACATATCTTGAGAACCTCCTATGGGGACAGAAAGTCTATCTCATCTGAACTCTCCTCATAAATGATATAGCTGGCTTCTTGACCATCCTCATTGCCACTGCCCTGATCACTATTGTAGCTGCTTTCAGATGTACCCAAACAATTTATTTCATCAGAAGTATGGCTGCTCAATTGGAATGGAAAACTCGTATCACCATTCAGTTCAGCTTCAAATGTCTCAATGTAACTGCAGCATGATCCCGAAAACCATAGTTGGCATCATTTTAGTAAGAAATAGAAAAACCATGCCTGCGGAAAAATGAAGGTTCATCAGGAGAACCATCTAACCTTCCTTCTGATGGATATTCAGCCAGCAAACACAAATCAGGCCTTGCTTCCAAAACATGCTTAATAGGCATGATACTGCAACAGCGAGACAAAATTTACATTTGAATGATAGTCATGACATAAGCCATCCTGAGAGTTAATATATGCATTCACTAAGGAAAACCATTACCTAGGGTTGTAGCACCTGCGGTACCAGTCCCCCTCAGATGCTAAGCCTTCCCTATTGGATATGTCCTGTTTAAAGCCAATAGTAAGAACTACAAGCAAAAAAGAGGTCTGGCAGAATTTCAGTATCATGTCACTTTTCTATGTACCCACAAGATGTACTAGATATTTGAAATCTCCTGCAAGAATTGCTGTCAACAATTTAAAGACTTCCACCTGCAAGAGGTTTAAAAGTTTTAGAGGAATAGTTTGGGAAGAAGGGAACAAAACATTTATATCACAATCCATACCTCTTTCAGATGCATGCAGTCCCTCAAAATCAATACCTCAAGCCAATTCCCTCCATTGCTACTTCCAAGGTTTCTGAAAGATATTAAGACATAACCATAACACATGAATGAAGTACCAGGAGGTCTTGAGAAAATAAGTCCAGTACAAAACCAACCTTAAAAAGTTTTCCAGTGATTGAATAGGATGTTGAAAAATCAACATATTTCAGTTTCTGAAATCCCTGCACATGTACAAGCACCCAAATTCAGCATCAGCAACACAAAGTCACCCTAATAGCTGAGAACAAACTTTTAAGATTCTTGTGTGAAGAAGAATATCAGATAGTATGATCAAGTTTTTCTCATTTTTTCCTTGGATAGGGAGGGGGTGTGACGGAGGAGATTGTCTAATTATAGATAATGGTTTCAATCACATATCGATAGGAAAAGAAGGCTAGTCTGCACATGCATTTTTTCAACACAAGCATAAACATGATGACAGAATTCTACCGCTTCCAAGTTCCAAGTTATTATCTAGACAGATGAAGTTTGAATGCAAACAATCAGGAACTTAGTATCACAACAAAAATGTAAGACAAATTATCAAAATTCTATCAAAACAGAAAATGTACACCAACGGCTATTAACAGAGGTTCAAGCAGAGCAACAGTGCATGAAAAAACCACAGGAAGAGAATATAACAAGCATGACTTAAAGAGTCATCCCCTTCCCAACTCTACCCTCCTTCTCACCTGGCAGATGTCTTACACAACTACTAAGAAAAGTTACGAAATAGCAAGTGCATTACTTTGATGGGCAGGCGGACATGTACTTTTTACTGAATAAACTTGCTAAAAGACACCCCGACCATTTCTGTCTAATAGACAAAATTTCGGAATGTACTAGTTTTTTTTTTTTTGCCAACGGGAATGTACCTAGTTTCTATTTATAATAAAAATTACAAAATTTGAGGAGTACTTAATTTTCTCCCCAACATGTCCCTAGGGAACGTATGAAATGACTAGTAAAAAATGCTTCCTTCTCCATTAAAAGTTAGCAATAAAGTGGGCATAAAATAAGAGTATAACCAGGAAAAATGGAAGTAGGCTTAAGAGATAAATTAGTTTAGTTTAATTGGTATGTCAGAATTAGGTAATTCATGTCCAAAAAATAGAAACAGAGATAGCAATTATCACCCAGCAATCACCAGAAACTGACATTTAACCAAAATATCATAATCTCCTTTTTTGGTTCAAAGGGGAAGAGTGCCAAGATTCGAATTCATTGGTGAGATTGCATTGCTCTCACGATCAAGCCAAAATGCTCAATGGCAAATATCATAATCACCAACACACCCACGATGCAAAAGCATTGGAGGCATATGTATATTGTGCTTAAATCAACAAGGTATGTGAGATTTCATACAGTTCTTGGGAACGTACCTTAAGCAGTATACGAACTTTACAATCATGTAACTTAAACCCTCTAAGGGACAAAGAAGTTAGATGGGGACAACTGTTGACAAGAAGAATGCAGGTCGGCGTCTTCAAACTGTCATCTCTGCCTGATAAGAAAAAATAGGTAAGCATATAGCTGTAACTGCAGAGATCCTTAAAAGTCAAAATACAGCTAGAAACAAAATATACCTGTTTTTGAAGACTCGAAAAACAATCGCTCAATCAAGTGGCAGTTCGTACTCACTGACATTAATGTTTGCCTCAGTTCTACATGACTAGCAAACCCGAGAAAAAAATAAGAAAAACAGCGACCATCAATATCAATAATCAGAACAGAAGATAAAAATAGTGGAAAATGAGGAAAATACAGATACTTATAAAATGATTATCAGGACAAAAATTGGATACTTGAGAAAGTTTTGCTGCAAAATTCATTTGCGGCTAATCCCTAACAAATTTTACACTAAGGAGTCAAAATATCCAAATATAATAATATAACTAAACAAAATTGTAGTCATAAAATAGCTCTTAGTTCCAGCAAAGGATTTTTGTCATCATTATGCTAATTGAATTTGATAAAGCATGTTGAATTTCAATAGAAAAGAGCAAAAAGTTTGCATCAAACCAACTACAATTGAAGTATCTAGGTCAAGAGGTTCAAGAAATGGATTCCCAGCCTACTTATGCCAGATGGAATTAAATAAAAATAAAAACTTACAGTCCAACTATTTCCAGGTCAAGGAGAGAAGGGCAGGCTGCTAACGCTGCACAAAGGGATGCATTATCCATTCTTTCAATATTGTACAAGTGCAACTTTCTCAGAAGAGTCCTACAAAAAGAAACTCTGAGAGGTTATTTTGGGGGGAAAAGTTCCCAATACGAATGACTCATGTCTAACCCAACATACCCTGGAGCATCGCCACATCCGGTTAAAGGGTTTAAACAGGATCTAGTCAGAATGGATGACTCTCTCCCTTGCCGAGATCTCTTGTCATTCCATGAAAAGTTAGATACATCTACAGAAGCATTTCTGATGGTATAAACCAATGGCTGGCAGGATCCTGGTGACGCATGAGCATCAGCAACTACACCAATCCTAAGAGACCTATTAAAACAACCAAAATAGACGCAAGGAAAATGATAATTAGGGAAAGGACATCATAATGCAAATCATACTCAAGAAACTAGCATCAGGTCAAATGACCAACAAAAGTTCTCTCCTTGAGACAGTAGAATTTAAACCCTTAGCACATCGTATTCTAACAGGAGCTAGAATTTAGAGGTAGGAGGAAGTAGTATATCATTAGAGAGGAGTCCTTATAAATTATGAACACCAATGCAGATAAGAGAGAACAACCAAACAAATAAAGTGTATCAAACCTATATCATGTTTTTAGCTTGCTATGAGAAAATATACATCCTTTTTCATCGACTGCTCAGTAAATTAAAGTTTACATGCTAAAAAGTAATTGTAGCATAGAAAGAACCAGAGCGCTACAAAAGTTCATACTTTAAGGCCTTTCCAGCTCGCTGAATCATCGTGGAAACTACTGCATTGTTAACCTTGGGAACAAGTGTTGTCAAATCAATATTTTCATAGCACAAAGGATCCTTAGCACATTTGTTAAACAGTGAACAAGTAGCTGCTGCATAGCATAGGCTCTGAGTATCAAGCAATGAAAACACCTGTACAACATGAGTCATGGCACATAGTCAATACTTATGTAGTTCCTTATACACGCATGTTAAAAACCTATAAAACTTGGGTACCAATGTGTGCGTGTGTGTGTGTGTGTGTGACCGCTTTTTCCCCCAGAAAGGTTATAATGAACTAAAACATTGGCTCTCCACAACAATAATCAGCATTTCTATAATGTATTTCTCGTCCTCATGACTCAGATGATAAGAAGACCCGATTACATTATTAGAAATATATACATATACACAATATCAAACTATCAGATCGCTGGCAAACCCACACATAAAATTCCAACATTGTTTGAACCGCCTCAATAAACCATAGTGTCACGAAAAAGCAACACATCTTCAGACTTAGCCACGCAAAATGGAAATGAAATATCCGCACCAAGTGAAAGCGAGCAATGGTACAATAAAGTGACTTTAAATTATATTCGTAATGGCCAAGATTCAATGCTCAGGTTACACAATAGGAAAATCTTCAGGCCAAACAGAAACGGAAGCTGCCAGTCAGATCGACGAGATTGATTTACAACAAAGTCACCATGGGAAATAATAAAAGCATCGTAATGCAACGAGGTAATGTAATCAAATTCACAGGCAAAAGGGAAGGGAGCAATCAAAAGAAAAAAAGCGACATGCAACAAACATTTTCTGAAATAAAAAATATGGAATGGAAAAAAATTAAAATACATGAAGGGACGCGATCAACCGCAGAATAGAAGAAGCACATACTTTGACGGTGAGGTCAGGAGGGAGAGGCCAAGCAAAAGAATTGTGCTTGGAGGCTCGCTTACGGGAAGAGTGTTTGGCAGCATCGACAAGCATGGATCCCATATGAAGGGCGCGATCGATGAGAAGGGTCTGATCGGCATCGGTGGGCAGTGAAGAGAGAAGCCTCTCCAGGGAGAGATCGAGGGAGAGGGAAGGGAATTCGGAAAGGAGGAGGAAATTTTCCAGGGGCTGGTCCACCTGGTTGAGGTTTTGGAATCTAGGGTTTTGGTTTTGGGAAGGACAGGGACGCTTGGCCATTGATGAGGAGGGAGTGTTGAGAGGAGTATCCATAGCTGACGGCCTTGCCGGGACCCTGTAGGTTGTGCGTGGAGGTCGATAATAATATCACACTCATATTTCACCTCGCCACAGCCCAGAGCCAGAAGGAATCCATCGGAGCGCCAAGTGTTTGCGTGCCTGAGGCCACGTGGTGGCTTATCAACAAGGCCTACGCGCCTGCGTTTTCTCTCTATTTTACCCCCCCCCCACTTTTTCTCCGTGACTGTACTGAAGGACGCCATGTATCTTGTCCTCTTGTGCTTTTTATTTTTTATATACTTTTTTTAATCGTTCTCGACAGAAAATTAAAAAAATTGTTTTTATAATATAATAAAAATACAAACCATTTGTTTGAAATTAAAGGAACAAAAATTAAAATAATTATAAATTTAAGAATTAAAGATTGCATTGAACCTTTTATATTTTAGGAAATAAAATTTAGGAAAATATTTTATATTTTATGAAAATAATAAAATATTGCATTGCCAATGCGAGCGTTTGAGTTGTTTATGTTTTTTTCCAAATGAACAAAATCCTTTGATTCATTTAAAAACCGAGGATCATTTGAACTCGTGATACTGAATCAATATACTTCAGTTCGATTGGATTAATAAGGAAGGATCGGCACAATTCAGAGCTCATAAAAAAATGCAATCATTTGAGATATGATCATTTTAAATCATTTGAAAGGGTCAAATACATACTTGAGACGTTTACTATTTTTCAAACAACTCAAACAGCTGAAATTTATTTAAAATAACTGTTTTTTTACGAAACTAACGCTAAGAATTCCTAAATTGTTGTTCATGGCTTTGTTAGGACTGCACTCAGAAAAAAGACCAAGTTGTATGTTGATTACAGTTGATAACATTGCTGGATGATTTTAGGGGAAGACAGTCCCCATGCAAATACACAATCTTAACACAGAAAAAGCACAAGTTTTCAACCCACGAGTGGGAACACTTTGGAGTGCAGGAGCATCAGAAACAGATGGTTTCAAAGCAAACAAAACACAATATACATCATATAATGAAAAAAGTCGCTAACTCTCTCTGGGACCAGACATTATACGAAGCCTTTCTTCCGATGCCTGATCAACCCCACCAAACCTCTCTTCAGCTAAGAGTGACTGCAAATCACTGCCATTTGCCAAACTGTTAAACTCAACCGCTTTAGATGGCATTGTTGGGTAGCGTCGTTGGCAAAACGTCATCAATCTCTTAACTGATTGCAGGTACTTTCGTGTTGTCTCATCATTCATGATGTGGGCTACACTATTGGTGTAAATCTTCTCACGAGCAGACCTTTCGTGAATACCAACCATAGTAACACCAATAGGCCAGGGTGCATTCCCTATGGCCAGCTTTATATAATGATCCATGGCCGCCAGGTAATCTCGCTTCATACAACAATCGACCATGATCATCAACGCCTGACGGATATCATCAGGAAGTACCTGCACATAGCATGCAACATAACCCTTCAGTTAAATTCTTGCACAAAAAAATGACATGCATTGAAGATGCCATATAAAGCAATAATTTTATGCTTTTACAACTCGCAAATGAAATGCAATACTTGAATTCAGATTCAAGATTGATAAAAGGGCAATCACCGTTAGCAAAATGTGCATAAAAGCATATGCAAAGAACAGATACATCAAGCCAAACATCTAATAATCAAAATTCTTGAAGGAAAAAAGGGCTCATGAGTTAAGAAGACAAGAGCATCCAACAGACAAAATCCACGTGTTCTTCCAAAAGAAAGAGCTCAAAATCACTCCTGTAAACTTTCAAGAATTAACTTGTAACATGATGCTTGCATCCTTTCTTGGCTTCAAGATTTGGAATTCCTTGCTAAAAAACTAATTTTGATTAACAGTTTCAAACTAATAAGGGTGTGTTTGGAAATTCCGTTGGGAGAAAGGAGTTTACAAATTCCAAAGTATTTTGCGGATTTCAAGATGGTTTTACGGATTTCAAAATGGTTTTTATAGATTTCGAGATGGTTTTTACGATTTCAAAATGGTTTTGTCTCGACTTACGTGTACCGTGGGGGAAACGGTATTCCCAAACAAGCACTAAGTTTGTTTGGTTTTACTCAAATAATCAATCTTGCATTTCACGAGCCAAATGTGCTCACACATTTAAAGTGCAAAATCAATTCCCCACCACTAATCCAAACAAGCACTAAAAAGGTGGAAAATAGCCGTGATAACCCATTAAATTTCAAAGGCAATGCCAACTGACATTAAAAGTAAGATAATTCCAACCCACAGAAAGAAGTAATGACTCCATAACAGTCGGGCACTATTGGTTATGCTCACTGCTGGAGAATTTCCAGAATCAGTTGTAGAACACTGAAACTGGATATTGTATTGAAATTTTGACGCATTAAAAAATCCAATATATTTTCAATAGAGGCAAACAGCTTACAGATTTCCCATAAAAAACCAAAAGGAGTCTAAATTTATTAATCACCATCCAAACCCTGCCCCCACCCCCCAACAACCATATCCACTCGCCAGTATGTTCTTTTAGAACTACTTCAATCATGTACAAAAGTACCAGATTTATGCCAAGAAAAAGAAAGGTTGAAACTGGAAACAGTTGAGAGAATAATTTAGCTAGCAGCATACAGCCTCATGTCAGTTGCCAACCAATCATGATCCGAAAACCAATAATCCATATGGAAGATGATTATCATAATTATCAATTTGCAGGCACAATAACAGATTAACTCAGTCACTAAGTTATAATTTGAGGCCTTATATGATAAAAAGATGTTTCCATTTAAATAAACATAAAGAGAATCTAAATCCTAGTAAACCTTTTGCTTTAGGGTTAGTATCACAAAGGAACGGTATGGATGAAAGTAATTTTTTGCATTATTTAATGTATTCTTGTTATCATTTTTTCTTGGGCCAGATATATCTTTGTTCTTTGTTATCATTACTTGACAAGAACTCTGGCGATAGAACAATGGGAGCAAAAAAACAGAAAAACAATAACTTTGTCTTCAGTCTTCACATTATTTTTTTAGAAGAAACAGATTGTCATTTGTTAGGCACGAAATGACTTTTGCCCTAAAGTTGTTGTCAGTTAGACTTTATTATACAGATTAGGCCCTGGCATTACAAGGCTATGATAAAGATGTGATTAAATTACAGTCTTGCATCACACATTTAAGAGAATCACGAGAGCGACTGCCTGATGTCATCTTTGCAATTCAATTGTCAGGATTCAGGAATGAATTGGCACGTATGGTCTAGATGAAGCTAAACCAAATAGATGGAAGGTTGCTAAAACATATTTACGAACCATATAAAAACAAAGAGTAACGGTAAATAAAATCAAACAAAAGAATACGAACGAGGAAAGGAAAGGAACTAACCTTCTTCCTGCAAAACTTAAAAAGCGGGTTCAGGTAACGCGCGCACTGCTTGAAAGTGGCAACCATTGACTTCCCTTTAGCAGTTCGCTTCTCCGACTCCGGCATCTCCTTCAGTTCCTGGTTCCACTCGTTCAACAGCTTCTTGAAAAACACGAGAATTTTATCCTCATCGCACAATTCCTCAAAATTAGCCTTCATTCGCTTTATATCCTTGTCAGCATCAACACCACTCGACCCACCATCTGCGCTCAAATCCTCTTCGCCGGCCCCACCATCTCCATCCTCCGCCGCTCCATCATCTGTCTTTTGCCTCTTCCTCTCGCTCAGAATCCCAGTTTTCTGACGTTTCCTCAATTCCGCAATATCACGCAAAAAATCGTTGGTCTGCCCCTCCGTCATATCACTGTCAACTTCAAATAAACCGGCTTTCAACACATACTTCAACCTATCCAGCCTAGCATCGTCGTCTTCACCAAAAAGGGTGACGGGTTGTTTAAGGAACCGGAGTCGGCGAATTACCTCTTGTCTGGGGAGAACGAGGTTGTCGATGTTTTGCTCGTTCGTTAGGGATTTGGAAGCAGATGCGGCAGACGAGGCGGCATTGGAGACGATCGTGTTTGCGGTTTTGGAGGTGTTGGACGAGGATGTTGGGTCGGTAGAGTTCGTAGTGGAGGAGGTAGCATGGCGCTGAGATTTGGCTTCTAGCTCGCGCTTTTCCTGCTCGCGAAGCTTTTGGATTTGTTTCTGTTCGATCTCGGACCGCTTGAAGACCCTCTTGCCACCAGTGTCTTCGGCCAGAGATTGGCGCTTCTTGAGAAGTTCCTGCTTCAGCAGATCCATCTACGGCTGCTCCTGTTGGGAGAAGTCGGGCGTCAAGCCTAATGATAATGGGCGGGGGTGTGCAAAAAACCGATGGGAGCTTCGAGTCGGTCTAGCGTGACACTCCTGAATCCTGATAAATAACAAAACGAAATTGGGTTTCACTGAATTTGATTGATTGGTCATACTGAATTGGGTTCAAAATCCAGTGTTCAAACGATTGCTTTTTGCTTATTTATTTTTTAATTTTTTTTTATGTTAATGATGATACTTGTCATTGTTAAATGATGAATATCATTGATTTAAATTTTAATATTCTGAAATATATTTTAGAGTTTTTTATGTTGATTTTTTATTACTAGATTAAGATTTTATCTTTTATATTATAAAAGGGAGAAAATAAATTATAAAATTTCATTGAGGTCTTTGGACTGGTCCAAACAGTTCAAGTTGACTGATCCTATCCAACCTGACTTTGGATTGGTGCTAGATTGAACTAGACCTCAGGTTAGGTATCAAACCGATCTAATATGGTCTATGCACAACCCTGATAATGGGAACGACAATGGGTCTTGATTCGATTTGAGGAAGTACGTTTCTTTCCTATAACGTTCCTAATCAAACCTAAATAAAAAGCCATGCTAGAATAAAAATGGGGTTAAAATATATTTTGACTCTAGAAGTTTTCTCGGAAGAGCAATTTCACCTTAAAAGTTTTCTCTGAGAGATAATGACATGGACACCTACATGACATCTTATCTTATGTTGTGCACATTTGTTTGCTCTCTATTTAACCAATTAACATTGTCACATTTTTATACTTCCAAGGTGAATACACTCAATTGAGAAAATTTCTAAGACAAAAATGTACCTTAACACTAAAAAATAAATAAGGATATGAGAAAATGGATCCCGACAAGATATGTTAATAATATAATTTAAATAATCTAATTTGTATGAAAGGGTTTTAGAAATAATGGATTATAGGAAGATGGTAAAGATATGTATGTGTTTTTAAGGGAGAATACGAGAAAAAAACTATTGAAATTTAGAAATCACAAATCAGGGTTCTGAATTTGCCTAATAAATAGATTATTCTAAATTTTCCATAGTCATTTACCAAAAATATATTGATCTTATACCATCTCTCATGACATTCACCTCATAAACAGATTACCTTCCCCTGTTTTAAATAATAAATCTCCATTTGAAACCCTTTATAACAAAATTCCAGACTACTCATCCCTCATGTCTTTGGCTCCTTATGTTATGCTAGCACTCTTCGGTCTCATAGAACAAAATTTGATTATAGAGCTTGTAAATGTGTCTTTTTAGGTTTTAATTCTGGCACAAAAGGTTATGTGCTTCTTGACTTGCACACTCGGGCCATTTTGTTTAGTCGACATGTTGTCTTTTATGAGTCTATTTTTCCCTTTACCCCTTCTATTTCACCTCCTTCCTCAAATTTACCATTACCTCAGGAACCAGATCCTGTTAATCCTCTCCCTATTTTTCCTCCAGATTTACCTTAGCAACCTTCTCCCCTATCCCTTCCTCTTCTGTTCTTGTTGTTGTCCCAACATTTCCCTCCCTACGTCCTCAGTTTCTCCATCTCCTCCTCAATCACCAATCAGAAAATCTTCTAGGCCTCACCATCCTCCTACTTATTTGCATGATTATCACTGTGCTCTTTTGACTTCAGCACCTTCATCTTCAGTCATGACATATTCTGCTAAGTTTAGATCTGCCAAGTCAGGTTATGGAGCCAGGTATCCTTTATCTTCAGTTCTGTCCTATAACCATTTCTCTCCATCTCACAAAAATTTTATTTTGTCTATCTCCATTCCTTTGGAACCCCGTACTTATAATTAGGCTGTTAAATATCCTGAGTGGCAAGCTGCCATGCAAGCTGAAAATTCACGCTTTAGAGCAAAATCATACTTGGTCCTTAGTTGAGTTGCCTCCTGATAAGCACCCCATTGGTTGCAAATAGGTGTTTAGGACAAAGGTTAAGCAAAATGGTGAGATAGACAAACGTAAGGCACGTTTAGTTGCGAAGGGATACACTCAAGTTGAAGGTGTGGATTACTTTGATACTTTCTCTCATGTGGCTAAACTTACTACTGTTCGTTTTCTTTTGGCCTTGGCTGCTGCTAATAACTGGTTTTTGGAGCAAGTGGATGTTAATAATGCATTTTTGCATGGTGACCTAGATAAGGAAGTGTATATGACTTTACCTACTGGCTTTTCTACTTCTACTAATCATTTGGTTTGTAGACTTCACAAATCATTGTATGGTTTAAAACAAGCAAGTCGCCAGTGGCATGCTAAGCTTTCCTCTGCTCTTTTTGCTTCTGGATATAAGCAGTCAATGTCTGATTATTCTCTCTTCATTAAACTTGAGCATCAATCTTTTACTGCCTTGCTTGTTTACGTTGATGACATAATGCTCACTGGTAATGATATGACTAAAATCACACGTATGAAATCCTTCTTGGACAACCAATTCAGAATCAAAGACCTTGGTCCCCTCAAATATTTTTTGGGTCTTGAAATTGCACGATCTAAACAAGGGAATTCCATTTGCCAAAGCAAATTTGCCTTGAATATCTTGTCTGATTCTAGTTTTCTTGCTGCTAAGCTTGCTTCTACTCCTCTTAACCGTAGCACCAAGTTGTC
Organism: Vachellia pachyceras; assembly: GCA_025593235.1. Classification (NCBI taxonomy): domain Eukaryota; kingdom Viridiplantae; phylum Streptophyta; class Magnoliopsida; order Fabales; family Fabaceae; genus Vachellia; species Vachellia pachyceras. The sequence continues at coordinate 14,492 of JANTPZ010094019.1, forward strand.
ACAAAAATCTGGTAGTTTACTTTCTAATGGTTCATGTTACAGACGACTTGTTGGCCGTCTCTTGTACTTAACCACTACACATCCAGATCTTTCTTTTGCTATCTCTCAACTTAGTCACTTTATATCTACTCCTTGAACTTCTCATCTCCACGCTGCATATTGAGTTATTCGGTATCTCGAGAGCTGTCCAGGCAAGGGTTTATTTTTCTCTGCCTCTTCTCCTCTTCACCTCAAGGCTTTTAGTGACTCTGATTGGGCAGGTTGTGTTGATACTCATCGTTCAATAACCGATTTTTGTATCTATCTTGGTAACTCTAATATCTTGGAGATCCAAGAAGCAACCAACTCTTTCTGCCTCATCTTCTGAAGCTGAATATAGAGCTCTTTTTGCTATCACTAGGGAAATTCAATGGATTTTATATTTACTAGCTGATGCACATATATCTCATCCTTTCCCAGCGGAATTTTCTGTGATAACAAATATGCCATTCATATTGCTTCCAACCCTACATTTCATGAGAGAACCAAACATATTGAATTGGATTGTCATATTGTACGTGACAAACTTCAAGCTGGTCTTCGCGTTTTCTCCCCATACATACTACTCATCAGGTTGCTGATATCTTCACAAAGCCCCTTGGTTTTGGCCCTTTTCATAATTGTGTTTCCAAGCTTGGCATGATTGATCTCCATGCTCCAGCTTGTGGGGGTATCAAATGTAAAGAAACGGGTTACTTAATCTTTTGTGTACAGCTGTCAGCATTCTGTTATTATTTGCATGTAACAAATTAAGTTAGAGTTTTGGTTAGTAGTTAGTTAGTTGACACTTGTATATAAAAGGATGTACAGAGATATTATGATAATTCATGAATAAGAAAAGTATTTTTCCATTTTTCCTCTCCATGCTTCTGTTTCAACTTGTTTGAAATTCCTCTTGAATCAGGTTGATTTGCTACACACCCCCAATTTTTTTTATGAAAGTAAATATTTTCTAAGTTAGATAGGTTTTGGGTTTGTTGTTCAACTGTTGAATCCTTAAAGGGGAAGGACATAAGAGGCGTTGTGGTTTGGTAAAGTGAAGAAACAGAAGGAGAAAAGAGGTGCAAAGGTTTATTGGGGGGAAGAGTGTGTGAAGTCATTGTGCGTTTTAAGCATAAAGAGAGGAAACAGAGGGTCCTGGGGATTCTTTGAGATGAGTCAAAGGGGTTTAGTTTATAGTTCCGTTGCAAAAGATAATGTCATATGGGCAGAGCACACTTCATATTCAGGAAATTTTAGTACCATTATTGTTCAATGCTTGCAGAAGCTGCCCTCAAAGAGCAGCAAATAGTACAAAATTTGGGTAACCTTTACCCTGTTTCAGATTTTAAGTTATTGTTACTTGTTGCCTTCATCCTAATTTGGTGGTGTTTTTATTCATTTAAAGTTCTGATTCAATGTATTTTTTATCCTGTTACACAGGCCAAGACTGTTAAGGAGAACATGCAGTGTTGCATGAACCATCCAGAAGAAATGAGCAAACTAGCAAAATTAAAGGCTCAAATAACTGAGGCCAAGGGACAATGATTGACAATATTGAGAAGGTATGAAGTTGGCCAAAAATGTAATACATATGTAGTTGCATAAAATTATGAAATTATGGTTTAAATCAAGTGTTATGATTATAAATTACAGATATGAACTGTCCTTTTTCTTCAGTAAAGATCACTGAACATTTTGCAGTGTCATATTTCTCTTATGCTGTTAGCGTTCAAAGCTGTTTAGAACTCAAGCATACCCTTGCCTGAAGAAACCTTTTGGTTAGGGGAGAGCAATGGGCGGGTTGGGCAGCCCGTGCTCCAACCTGTTACCCGCCCGTTAAATGTTTCACGAGTACAGGCTAGCCCGTACCCGTAGGTCAACCCATTTAACCTCCTTTAAACGGGCTACGTATAAATGGGCGGGTTTTGGCGGGTAACGGGCTGCCCATTTAACAAGAAGCACATATACCTGATGCTTAAATCCTACACACAAAACTGCAAACATATAACCATTTACCAGATGAATCCATCAATTATTTCTGATCATTATAGCCAATGTTATTTCTGATTATTTAGCAGGACTCCATCATTTTGACACATTTAGTTGCAAGCAAAGCCTTTCCAACAGAATCCTGATTACCATAAAATAACACTCTCCACCTCTCCCAAAAATTAATGGAATCACCATTTCTAACCCTCCCTTTTGATATTACCTATTCAGTCATCCTCTTCCATGTTTCCTCTATTCTTGAGCATTCTCCCCTCTTCTTTGCCTCTTCGATTTCTAGTAAAAATTAATGAATTACCATTCCTAACCTCCTTTTTTATATTAGCCATTCACCCATCCTCCTCTTCCATTTCCCACTATCACCATCAACCTCCATTACTGTTTACAATCTCGATCTTGTTTTCCCCTTTTTCAACAGTTCTGAATTATATTATATTTAAAATAAATTATAGAAATCATTCTCCAAAATAATCCAATAATTAAGCAATATATTCATGCGATTGGCTTACAGCTACTTATTAACCAATTCTAGAATTTGACAGATCACAAATCACAAGACAACAAAGAGGGGGGAAAATAAAAGGATGGATTTGAAATTACCAGAGTAGGAATTTCATCAACTGTGGCAACACCAAACAGTCTCTGCAGAATATCCGAGCTCACAGAGTCTCCAATATGTATCAAACAATCATGGCCATTTTCAAGAAGATATATTCCTTCATTGCTTACATGTTCACTAGAAAGAGGAAGAAAGGAAGGAATAACAGAGTCATGATCTTCCTGCAAGTCATGAAAGATGAGAGTTTATGCAAGGAATAACAGAGTCAAATCAGCTCAGCTCGACGCTCAAAACGACACAAATGAAGATCAGTAGACTTGAAGATCAGTTGAGCTCGCAAACGAAGGTGAAGATCAGCTCGGCGCTCGCAACGACGCAAATGAAGATCAGCTCTGTTGCTCACAAATGAAGATCAGCTCAGCTCGGCGATCGCAATGATGCAATTGTATCAGGACCTCAAATCGAATGCAATGATTCTAGGGCTAGGGCACACATACTGTGGGGTCAGGGATGGAGGAGCTGCTGAGCGAGCTGGGAGAGGCGGTGAGTAAGCAACTAACCTAGTGAAATGAAACACTGAAACCCAAACCTCAAGCATCAATGTGGGTTGGGCGCAATGTGGGCTGCACTAGCAAGGTTTTACTTAAAAAAAATTACATACGGGCGGGCTACGGGCAGCCCATTGGCATGCTCGTAGCCCGCTCGTTGAGATTTATATGGGTGGGTTTTTTGCCCGCCCGTTACGGATAGAAGATGGGCGGGCTTAAACGGGCATTTTCCATGCGGGTTGCGGGCGGACCTTGCGGGTACGGGTACGGGTTCGGCTGCTCAACCCTACTTTTGGTTACTTTCCTGTGATTACAAGTATTCCTCTTTTGTTGATTTGATTCCCCGCGTAATACAGCTACATTTTTTTTAGGATTGGATATAGGCAAAAGAATAATGGTACTCATTGTTTTTTACTTGTTCATTAAAGCTGAGCCTAACCAAATGGATAGCCGCCGCCCTCTTTTATTAACACTTTTCAAACATTATTATTATTTATAATCTCCCCAATAAAAAATTAATTTAAAAAATTATGTAATTCATGTACATTTTCCTTTATTTCATTTTTTGTTATTTGATTTTCCTTCAATTTTATTACAATATATAAAATAATACAAATTATTTAATAAGCATAGTATCTTTTGAGTAATTTTTCATCAAAAGACATTTCGTCAACGTTTATTTAAACATAAATACCAACGTACGGGAACTCGGACCGGACCGACCGAGTCAAGCTGGAAACCGGCGGCTCGACCGGAAATCTAGTCCGAGTAAAGGGATGAACCCGGTTATGGTGACTCGGTCTAACTCGGATCGACTCGCCATAACCCGGTAGTAACTCGGTCGACTCGCCGAGTTGCGGGGTCGACCGAGTTACTTTTTTTAAAAAAAAAGCAGCAGGAACAATGGATGCAGAGAGAGGGAGGGAGGCATCGCAGAGAGATGGGGGCGGACGATGGCGAAAGAGATGATTGTTGCGATCTAAGCGCCATCGTCTGGGAGGTCACAGAGGGAGACAGGGGAAGGAAGGTGTGAGTGATGGAAGTAGACGGTTCTTTAGGGTTTAGAGGGAGGGCCGTCGGTGGGGATGACGAAGATGACGCTGAGGTCATGACTCATGAACAACGAGTCCTTCAGCGAACTCGATCATGGGAATGAGATGGCCCATGCCGGGGCTGGGAATCATGACCGTCATAGGTGGCTTGGGATTAGGGTGCTTCATTACAACGTCAAAATGGTCGGAGTGTTCCATGGAAACTGCCATGAGAGATGAACATTGCATAATTATGTGCAAGATGAAGAAAGAGAAGAAGAGGGAGTAGGTTGCAGAGGAGAAATGAAAAGGAAATGACCGGAGGCTAGGCTGATATATTTGCAGAGAGTGAGGTAGGCTGATATATCAAATCAAATTGTGGACAGTGGGGAGAGAGAGCACATACCGAGGTGCACACATCAATGCTCATCAACTGCTTCGACTTGGACTCCTCCCATTGGTTTTACTCTGTTGCACCAACATAATCTTGCATTTCACAAACATTAAAATAAAAAAAACGAATTGACATGACTGAGTTGGGATTATTTTAATTTATTGAGTTATTCTCGTCCAATTTGTATTTTTCTGTTTTCTATTTTAAAACATGTGTTGAAAAGTCCTTACAGGCCCAATATATCATTACTTGTCCACATAACCTTTTTATAGAGGCTATTTTAATTATTGTTTTAAGCCGTGTGACCCTATGTTGCTCGAATTCGCTTGGTTCCAAGTTCATATATGGAGATCTCAACACGAAAGACTTAAGATATCCATATATGAACTTGGAACATAATATTCCTCATTCTGTAATAAAAACTTATATAAGACAAACTTTAATAGGAAATGCAGCGGAATGGTATGAAAGATTACCACCAGAATCTAAGAATGCACTGTACACTATGGATATAGAACCTTCAGATTCTGCACAAAATAAAGCTGTACAAATACTTAAAAATTTTAAAATAGTATTAAGAAATAATTTTTCTGGAGATTATATTCTAGGAAATCAAGAACAGACCAGACTAGAAAGAACAAATAGATATAAATATAATATAATAAACTCAAGTATATGCAAAGTTGATAAAGAAAATTTAAATGCATATATTTGTGAATTTGAAAACTACTATTATAAAATCGATAAACAAAATACTACTGAAGATG
>JANTPZ010094020.1:0-11912 GCA_025593235.1 Vachellia pachyceras
TCCGATGACGATAGATTGATTGACAATGTGTCGAATCCTGTCTTGTTTTACTTTCTAAGTAGAATGTCTTTTAAGGCTGAGTATTCCATGCCCGTGTTTTCTATGTCGATTGTTGTGGTCTTTTCTGTTTGCTCTTTTTTGCGAACACGGCTTGATTTTCCTATTCGAAATTCGATGGTCTGTCATTGTAATTCATTCTTTGGACCCTGCTTAGGTTTGACTCTGTCGGAAATTTTTAGCAATAGTGAGCTAAATATCAATGCGAGCTAATGAGTATTCCCTGTGTGCTATGTTAATTGCAAATTCTTTATTCCTCTGTTCCATCCTCAATATATATATATATTTTTTCTTGTGTGCTGTCATTATAGTTTGAGCTGGCATCATTGTGGAAATTTAGTGGTTCTATACTTCTATTTGTGTAATTTGTCTATTGGATTGAAACTCTATGGGGATTAATTTTCAGTGGTATAATTTATCTGGCGCAGCTTTTATTAAAGCTGAATTTTTAATGGCTTTGTTTTATGGTTATTTATGATTATTCCTTAATTCTGAGCAGATGGAGCTTCCCGAGTGGACAGATATTGTGAAGACTGCGAGATTCAAGGAACTAGCTCCATATGATCCTGATTGGTACTATGTTAGGGCTGGTGGGTTTATTTCTCAGATTTTGTTCGTTCGTTCCTTTACTGTAGGAGTTTTTGTCCTGATATGTGTAGTCACAAATTCACAATGACTTCGGGGAAATTTTCTTCTACAAGTTGCTAGAAGAGGCCTGATAAGTTTTGTAACTCATCTCAATATTTGGTTGCAGCCTCCATGGCCAGGAAGATCTACTTGAGAGGGGGTCTCGGTGTTGGTTCTTTCCAGCGGATTTATGGTGGGAGCCAGAGGAATGGTAGCCGCCCTCCTCATTTTTGCAAGAGCAGTGGTGCTATTGCTCGTCACATTCTTCAACAGTTGCAGAACATGAACATTATTGAATTCGACACCAAGGGGTATGTACTTTTTTTATTCCTTGTTAATTTGTAGGAGTTTTAATAAATACTTGTCATGAACATTAAGGATATTACTCATTGCTCACTAATCTCTTATCGATGACCATTGAATGGATGTTTTGTGGTCTTCACTTTCTTGTCATGCCTTAGCATTGCTTGAATATCAACCAGTAACGTTTTTGGAAACATGCAGCTCTTTTTACGTGTTCTTCATTGTTCACTGTATTTTCTTGGGCTATGCTTGCTTGCCCTTTCTATATTTCATTCAAATGGTCTGAAGATTCATTTGAACATTGAACTGAAATATCTTGAACTTGATTTCTCAGTGGCAGGAAAATCACTTCAAATGGTCGGAGGGATCTTGACCAAGTGGCTGGCAGGATTGTGGTGGCCCCTTGAAGACTGAAATGTTGAGGACTGTCCTAGCAAAATACGATTAGGTTTCAGGTTTTTTTTTGGGATAGATGTGTTAAATGTGATGGGCAAGTTTTGGCTTCAGCTATTGAGTGTTTCTTAAACATGATATACTTGATGCTATGTTGTTTCAAGTCTTTTAGATGATGTTAACGCTTTTTCAAGTTTATTGGTGATCTGAGGGTGTCACAATTTTCATATTATTATTATTATTATTATTATTTCAGTTCAATGTCTTAAGCATGATATGGAAAGTCATGAATTCTTAATATGAACAAATTACATAGATATTTGAGGTTGCATAGGCACTTGGGATGGTTAAGGACGTAAAATAAAGATCTCCGATGTACACTCACCCAAAAAAAAAGATCTCCGATGTACTGTTTAGCATTTGGAAGAGGTTCGAATGTGGTGGACTCTACATTGAGTGAGAAATGAAATAGGGAATAGTGTTTTTTTAAAAAAAAATGTTCGGCTTCTTCACATAAATGTTTAATAATTTCAATGAATACCAAATCATATTATAAAAACGTTTGATTGTAGTCATCGTGTGCTTTAATCTAACTAATTTAATTTCAATGCGCAGTTTGTTAATATATTGTACAAATAATTTCCAGCTTAAGCGTAGTACGAATTAAAATAGTACAACTTTTCTACTCATCGTGTGCTTGTTGGGACACAATGTGTCGAGGTACTGAGGCGTAAAGATGCATGCTGTCATAATGCGATTTGAATTCTCCCAAACAAAGTAATTGGAGGCAAAAAATAATATACTTCAAATAGAGAGGTGTTGTGATTCACAAGTCTTAATTGGAGGCGTACAACGATATATTTAGAGATGTTATTTGCCTTAGCACTGCAAAATTAAATTTACGTAAATTGAGATAAAACTCATCTTATAAATTTATCTTATAGATCATAAATGATGTTGAAAAAGTAATTTAGACAACTAACCAATTGTCCATGTGAAATGTGGCCGAATTGGATAAGGACGTTACATTGTTGCATGACATGATTTTATTTTCTTTATTCTCAAACACCTAGCACTAGCACTCCGTCACTGCCCACTCTTTTTGAGCATTTGCACTTCCAACCTATTGACTTTCTTGCAATCCCAATTTCCGGCGATCCTTTCCTCTCATTTCCTCAACTCCAAGTCCACAGTCTCCTTTTTTAATACCAAATCATGAAATTTCTCCTTTTCATCGAACAGTTTGGTTCTATTATATGCCAAATAGAGCAGGGTGTACATATCAGTAGTAGCATGGTGACAAATTCAAAATAAATGCTTAAGATGATCGTGTTTCTTGTTTTTTTTAGCTAACGAATAATTGTGTTTCAATGGTTAACAACTGATATTAAAATTTGTATCTAACTCCGGCATTTGAACCTCCAGCAGATCAATTTATATCTATAAAAAAAATTCGAAGATCCTACAAGTGAGCACAGAACTTCACCACCTATTGAATGAATTTCAACTTTGGAAGCTATCAAAATACAGAAAACTTACCCCTCCTAAGAAATCCTACATTTTGGGAAAAAAAGGGAATATTTTCCTCCACATAGTGTAATTGTTGGCACCAGCATTTTAAGACTAGATGTCAAGTTGGCTTAAAAATAAAGAAAATAGAATAATAGATTAAAAGAGCTCCCAATGGGGTCAATTAACTCATTTGGGGTAAGGGCTCTCAGCCTGATCCTTGGCATTTTCTGGGACTGACCCAGCCCACAAAAAATATGCCTAGCCGGGCGGCCCAGCCCAGAAGAAAGAGAAATTGACCTTTTTGCCCCAAATTTGTTTGCTTGCCTTAACACTTAACAGGGCCACAGGTCACCCCAGATTGATCTTTTGGCTTGATGATGCAATGTAGGATTTTTACTCTGTGTAACAACAATACGATCAAAAGAACCCTCTGAGGCATCTCTTTTGGTGGATCTACAAACGTTCATTGCTACCTGTCTACCTCTCCTAACAGGCATGAAAACTATTCTGCCCCAGCCACCACCAAGATCAGCAGAACCAATCTCATCTTCTTCCCCTCCCTCCTCCTCATCCTCTTCATTGTCATCAGCAGCATCGGTTTCGACAACATCAGAATCATAAGTAACCAAATCCTTTTCTTCATGAGGAGAATCACTAGTTTCTTGTAACTTCAACAAGTCCTCTGACAAGGAAAAGAGAAACAAATAAAAATGAGGTTGGTTTCGAGACACTTCCCCAAAGACCGGGCAACTTAAAAGAATAAAATGAGTCCACCAACTCTACCCAGCCCAATTTGGTTCGCCATCTTGGATGGTATATAAAAGGTATTTAAAAAACTAGTACATCACATACAAGGTAGATAGTTTAATTCAGTTTACCTGCTCAATAATCATAATTTTAATAACTTTTCAACATGGAAAAAAATAAAAATTCACTCCATAGGTATAGCCTCGCCCAACATGTTTGGTCATCATTTTAATAGGTTAGGAAGAGTTGAATCTAATTTTCTCAGCAAAACTTGTGGTTTGCCAAACCCAATCATTAGCAAAAGCACAGGTTTAAGGAATACCGTAGTCAATTTCAAGATCTTCTGGATTTCTTTTGGCCTTCTGCTCCTTTAAGGTCTCAAATTGCAAGCCGTCAAGAGGCCAAGGTTCACTGGTCCAACAAATGAGCCAAAAAGTCACAAATTTACTCTACAACAAGATTTAATAAAACAATGGCCAAGGAATTATTATAAGACGGATGTTAACATATCTATATTTTCAGTGCAGAAGTGATATAAATGTCCCCATGTCAAGGTTGAGAGAAACTCTTAACACTAGTTTTGATATTTTATTTATATTATTGATAAAAAAAAATTATTGAGTTTTTTGAAAAGAGTTAGAGGAAGCCTAAAGAAAGCGCTCAATTTAGTTATTGAGCAAGATCTCCTAGTTAACAATTTATCCAAAAACTTTGGTCGTAAATAGAACATAATGATACCGTGCAATTCATGTAGTCAACTGGGATAAGACTTCTTGTTATATTTAGATTATTGATCTACAAGCTTGAAAGGCTTATTTAGAGCACTCACCTTGGTCTTTGGCCTCGTCTGAAAGCAACATATGAAAACTTCTCATCTTCAAATCCTCGTAAGGGCTCACCTTTGGAACGCTACAAAATTATTTATTTGTTAGAATAAAAGTATATTGCTCATTATCATGGTATTGTTTATCAGGATAAGAGAGAAACAAGAGTGCATCAACCATAAGACTAATTCCAACTAGAAAAGTTGATGATTTAAAGGAAATACCTTATATGCACGCTGTGAAGATGTCCTCTCCAAGCGCTGAACAAAGTGACAGTATTTTCCAGTTTTCAACAGAGGACAAGGGCCATCATGAGGACACTGTTCAATTATCAGACAAGGAGACAGTGATGAAAAAGACTGGGGGGGTGTCAAGGAAGGAGACAGAAGGCGAATATGGTGAACTGCAATGTAGAAAAAGGAAGTTGAATCAAAATGCAACGTACTTACAGGAGCAACTACAAAAGCCCCAGTTTTCTGAGTGATCAGGTTTTTACAAACATCATGGTTCCCATGGGCAATTTTACGAAATTTCTAGAAGCACAACCACAAATGGAAAATATGTCAATTTGAAAAAAGCATAACAATTATATCGATTTCAAACTTTCTCAAGCAGAAATATAGAAGGAACGGTAAATTTTACCCTTTTTTCCATCCATAATATATGAGATCTCATCTGAGCTATAATATTAGATCCATGAGGTGTGCCAGGTTCAACCAAAACCTACCAGATGTTGATTTCAAAAATTAGACAGCATTAGATTGAATATCACGAAGGACTGAAGAGGAGGGCATTTTGAAATTAAAAATTGCTCAGCTCTGAAGAGTCACTACAACACAAGCTACGCTCAAATGGCAACTTTTCTTTTTAAGTTACATGGATAAGTACTTGAAATTTATCAAAATATTGGGCTCGTTTGGAAAAGTGGTAGAGAAGTACTTTTACGCAAGTCGAGGTAATTATGTGAAGGAGATTATCTCGTCTTGTGGAAAAATACTATTGAACGTGCTTTTGGGCTCCTAAAAAGCTTTGCCAAACGAAGCCATTGAAACAAAAAGAACTATAGAATCGAGATCATACCAGGACATCCTGCGTTAGATCCCAAAGTTGGCGAACCATGGTAATTCGATCCTTTAGTGATGGTATCTCCCCAAGCACGTAGGACTTTAACCCATAAGAATAAATTGCAGAAGAACTTAGTATCATTCTTAGTATCAATTAAAGGAAATGAATGATGAACTTAGTACCAATTAAAGGAGATGAATGATACAGTGGTGTACTGCGCCTCTGTTCATTTTATTCAATGATTAAACTGCTAGTACCATATTAGGTATTAATATAAGCTGAAGCAAAACCCTAAACCCAGTACCCTAGGTACTGTGTTATTTGTGAAGAAATTCATAAGTTCCCGGGCTGATTTTCTTGGTTAGCTATTTTCACCTCGTAATATAAAAGCTACATTGAACTTGAACAAACTAGTCGGTAATTAAAAACAAACCAAAACTACTAACTTACTGCAATTACAAGGTCATGCTTTCTCTCAGATTTACCAATGTTTTTTGAGAGTGCTTGAATAGTATCATAACTATGAATAAGTGGTGAATTCTTCTGACCTGAATAATCAACAACAGAAGAGAAAATCAAAATTTCATCAACCATTAACTTCATTCACAGATTTCAATCTATGCAATCCTAATTCTGATTCAGGTACAAATATATCTTGAGAAAAATTAAAAAGAACCTTCAACAGAGTGCAGCAGAAATAGCTTTTCCTTTCTTTGATACTACTAAACTTGAAAATTGATGATTCACTACCATGGCAAAAGAATCTTCTAGAAGGAAGGGAAAAGCTATCTACCATATAAATTTATGTAGCTTAGACAGTATAATGTATCAAGGCAAACCATAGGGCACAGTTGAGGTCAGGACAGGCTAATTATTTCAAAAGCTGATAAAATTCAGTTATCACCAATTGAAGAAAGTTTTGAATGTGCTAATGAAGAATCAAGCATAACAAGGATTGCTTGCCTACCTCTTCCAAAAGTAGTTTTCTCACGTTTTTTTAACCATCTTCTCATCCAATAGAAATAAACAACCTTTCCTCTTTCACCTTCCAAAGTTTCAACTTTAAATTATTTTAGTTCACATTAGAAAGAGAAATACTGCTCTGTTCCTTCTGCAATATTCATTCTATCATCAACAGCCGCTGAATAGCTTAGAGAAGAACAATTTTCTTGCAATCAATATGAAGGTCCAAGTGGCTGTGTATTCTAACTTGCTTAAGTGATATCTAATTCTTGAAAGTAAAAAAAAAAAAACCAAAATATTGGATTTGCCCCCGCTCCGTTCACTTATCTTAGACTACTAACTTGTCATCATGGATTTGACCCCTCCCTCTGCCCAAGCATGCAAACTAATTTTAGCACAACCACGCTCTCATGATATACAAAGTTGCTTTCACAGAACCAAAACCAGAGTTGAGCGTATTTTGATTCTGATGATATTAACAGTACACGTTCTTCCCTTGGGATGTGTATTTCCAGTGTATAACAGTTGCTTGGCTAGCCTTCTCTTAAGACTTCATACATCTCATTCTCTTCCACCTCAAATTGAAAGGACTGAAACACCAATATGATTAAAGAGAAGTTAACAATTAATTACCTTGTATCAGTTTCTGACCTGCACGCTGCATTGATTGTGATGGTTCTATTAAATTAACTTTCTCCAAAGACTTTGGCCAGACTTCGCACAGTGCCCTGGATAAGCAAGTTTCAATCACCAGAGGTTATTTAAAACCTAGAGTTATAATATGAAAACCACCAATTCACCAGACCAAAGTCCAAGAGTCTTTACCAGAAAGCTGATCCTGTTCCAGCACCGAAATCTAATACCTTAGCTGGGGAGAAACCAGGGAGTCTTCTGCGAACCTAAAAATTATTGCAAATGTACTAACACTTAGTGCTAAAAGTTTTTTGTTGGTCATTCATAATAGTGAGTAGTAACAAAGTAATGTAAATGCTAGGCAGTAAAAGCACAGTTCACCCCTTGCAAAGACTGAGGCATCAAATAAATAGTACAACACTCATGGGTTGTGGGGAAGTTATTAATAAGAAAATGCAAAGTTCAACATTTTATTTAGCAAGAAATTAGGAAACACGAATGAACCAAAAATTCATCTCTTCCTCCTCACAACTTAGGCTTTTTAAAAGATATACCCTTAGCTTTTATGAAGTTTATCCCACCTACCTCTTTGAGTATTCTATAACATGCAGAGTAAACAGCAGGCATTCGGGATGCCACATAAGCAATCGTCTCATCATCTCTATATGTGAGACCAATGTCACCATAAGAGCTCTTAATCTTCCAACGCTTAGATTGCACAACAGACTTGAGAGGATCTTCAACTAGCTCCTTTGATGTGGATGTGGTCAGCTGCAGGTTGACATCCTTGATTTGATTGAATGATTGAGACAATCTTAAGACTTTCTTCTTCATGTGTGGCTCCTCCTCCTCTATAATTCCAAACCAACCATCATCAACATAAGTTTGAAATTGTGGAATCATGTAGATGCACAATACAAATAAGATGAGGGGGTTAAAAAGACCTCGTAAGTATTTTTTAATGGCACGACGTAGACGCACAGGGACTATAAGGCAGCGTTGGGATTGTTTGGCTGCGTTGCGCAGGGTTTCAGGGGTGACGATTTTCTGGGCCGTTTCAGAGATTGCCTGGGCAGCCATGCTTGCCCTTTAAGAGACTTCTCCCTATGGTGTACGCAAACCGTTACCTGAATAATAATCGAAGGTAGGATTTTAAGAAGTTGTCTTCAGATAAAGAACATGTTGGAGCATCAAGTACTACATTTTCAGTAATAGAAAAATATTGAATTGGAAAAGATAAGTCTTTTGTTCAAGTGCTTGCCATTTCCACTTTTGAGAAATAAGAGAATGCTAATAACATGAAACACTAACATTAAAAAAATGTTTTATTCACTCACTTATTCCTTTTTCCCACTTTAGCTTCAAAGTTTTACGAGTCGATAATCAATCTTGGAAATTTAGTAATCCAATCTGGAAGCGTCGATACGCAAAGTAGGGAAATACTGGCATCGGGTATTATACTTCTTCCAATAATATAAGCAACAATTTATTCAACTAATTTGAAGAAAAACGAGGATATAACAATAACAAAACAGGATGGATGTAAGTTGAACGATAATTGGATAAGCAGGGAGATTCATAGTTGACGGAGAAGAATAAAGAAAGATGAAGACAGTGAGATAGAGTTAAAGAAAGATGAAGACAAACCAAAGCAGAAAAATGATAATATCTTTCTCCTATGTTGTTGATCGCAGTTCGCAGGCTCAGTACGTCTTCCTTCTTTCAGGTCTATGCAAATTCCGATTAGTTGGGTGGCTCTACTGGCATGAGGAGGCGGTTGAGCTAGAAGAAGCAGGACCTGGGCTGGGAAGACGATAACCCCCTCTTCAACCCTCTCTAATTATATTATTTATATATTTTTTTAAAAAATAATAGAAACAACACTAAAATGGAAAATACAATTTTTGATTAATTTTGCTGAAAAAATATTTAGTTTAATTCTGGTGAGTTCTTAATACTTTTTAGGTATTATACCTATCCTCTACGGCTACGCGGTGAGAAGGGGAAAACATTTTCTAGTCCCATGTAATGTCATGTTGGATTAAAGCGATATTATATTTATATATATTACACAAAAAATCCAAAGACATGTTTTTATTAAAAAAGTTGTTGAAAAAGCTACCATTATAAAATCTATTGTTAAAGATATATAAAATTGAAAAATTTACAATCAGGTCCAAATAAAAAGAATTAATGAACAAAAAATCCTAAAAATTAATAAAATTACCATCAGGTCCTAATAGTAGTCGGTCTGTTGTTATTGACAGTTGATGAAGTTGTTAATGACAATCAGACCAACTACTACCAGGAGCTGATGGTATTTTTGCTAATGTTTAAGACCTTTTGTTCATTAATTCTTCTATTTAAAACCTAATGGTAAATTTCCCTATAAATTTTGTTTAAAATTTCATATGCAACTTGTTTTTTGCAAGTGCAATACTTATTTTATCTTTGTGCAACCCATCTTTAAAACTTTGTGTGAATTATTGAAAATATTTGTAGGTGTAAATAATTAGTCCAATTCGCAGAATGTTAAGCTACAATAGAGGCACCTCAATGATTTTGAGTAATTATAGCAATTGTATACTCATACTTCAAATGGTTTTTCAAACCTCTAACCTTAAAGTCCATAGTAAAAAAAAAAGTTTCGTTGAAATTTTAAGTGTCAATAAAACATTTTCAAATATTCTCATATTAAGTTTAATTTGTAAGGGAAATTACTACGAGGTACTAAGGAAGACAAATTATCAATATTAGGTTTTAAAAATCATTATATTTACATAAAATTCCCAAGGACGTGGAAGATTTTTTAAAATTGTGAAAAGGTAGGTTTACCTCAATTTATCATTAATAACACATTAACTTGTTAATTAAAACCTCTTGACTTGTTACTATTAGTGACTTGTTATGTCCTAATTGGTTAATTGTGACACATTAACCTATCATTAATAGCATATTAACCTATCAATTAAGACGCTTTGACTTATTATTAACAGCATTATAACTTATATGCCCTGAATTATCAAACCCGACTTATTAGTAGGAGCAAATTGGTTTGTTAACTGAAGCGTCGTGACTTGTCATTAGTGGCAATTTAACTTGTTAACATGCCACTAACAATTTAAGGTAAAATTATCTTGTAATAATTCAAATAAATTGCTCCAATGATCCAAAGACTTTATATGAATCTGCTATATTGTTTCAAAAAAATCATCATTTGGCCAGCTTTGTTATAGTATTGATTGGGCTCTGCTTCCGTTAGAAGATTACCATATGAATCTTCCCAAATAAAAACAATAGGATCTAGCTAGTTCCAATTTTATCAGATGTCCAGAAGGTTTAAGCCAGCATTAAGAAAGATGAGGATATTATTAAACTATTTTCCGGTCTACCAAAAAGGATGGCACAAAACACTTGCTCATTCATCCACTTTGAAATGGTGAGAAAAGCAGAGCTTAACACCGAAAAGTTGTCATGCCAAAACAAAAATAGAAAAATCCAAACTCATCATCATCATCATCTTCCCATTATTAATTAATTAATGCCTAAAGTGCCTCACATTGGTAAAAAGTAGTGAAACACCATACTTGTTGCAACAATCTATAGCATCCTTGTCTCTGATACTACCGCCTGGTTCTGCAATCACACCTATTCCACTTTCACATGCTTCTTCCACTGCATCATTCCAAGCTGCATATATAAATCAAAGAGACAGCCATGAGTTCAGAGATTTTTTTTTTTAAAAAAGAATCTTTTCCCACCTCTCAATCTATGAGGCACTTGTAATTGCCCTAATAAAAGTTGGATAAATCGACACATTCTGACCGAGATTCGGAGCTAGTTCGAGAGAACTCAATCTTTATTGTTTGGATTCGACACGGACATAGGATAGTCCAAATTTTGTCTTGTCTGAACCCACCATTATCCCCATATAATACAAGTTTACTATATTATTCAAACACAATACTAAAAAAGTTTGTTATAAAAATGCAACATTGGAATGTGAATAAAACAGTCTAATATTTATAATATGTAGACATAACTGACTCGAATGAGCTTTCCCACATATGTATTAAACCACACATTATCCGAAGCCTTATTCAAAACCGTTTATAGATTTGAATGAGGTTTTACTAGAGAGTAAAAGTTACTGTTTTCTTAAGTGATTTGGGTCGGAACAAGGCAAATAGAATACCCATGGACATTTTTCGCGTACCATACACAACCTAACAGTAATTCTAAACTCCTTCAACATTCTTACTGTACAAGGCTTGCTCCTACTTTACTAACTCACGCATAGGAGTATGAGGAAGAAGCTCATATCAAGCACTTGTACTCTCCTATACACCACTAACTATTCTGTTTCCTTCATTTTAAACAACTCATAATTGCAACTACTTTATTAGATAGTAATACTTACCAAATGGGAAGAAGGCATCGCTAGCTAGAGCCGCTCCTTTAACCTCATCTCCAGCCTTTCTCATAGCTATTCTTAAACTCTCTAGACGGTTTGGTTGCCCACTTCCCATGCCTAACATACGTTTGTCCTGCCAAAATTGATCAAGAGGAAAAGAAAAATCAGATTGGTGAACCTGATGCATTAAAGCAAGGTATCAAGATACAACATAATAAAGCAACCTTTGCGATCACAACAGCATTGCTTTTGACGTGTTTCACACACAACCATGCAAACTCTGCATCACAAAGTTCACTCTCTTGCGGAGACTTCTCAGAGACTGCATTAAATTGGATGTCTTGTGGGGTTAAGTCATCTGAATCCTGAGCTAA